>JAHPZR010008427.1:20000-37500 GCA_019787425.1 Platygyra sinensis
TAGGCTGTTTCTTAATATGAACAATGGGTCGATGGGTCAATGGAACCAAGATTCTCAATTCCTTCAAGAATATGAAGGCTGAGTATCAGCAGCAATTATCATTAAGTGATATTACTTTAAAAGACATTGTTATGTAATAATTTTTTAAAAGAATATTGAAAATAAATAACAGATAATAAAAAATGCTGAAACAAAAAAATTTTTGAACAATGTCTTAATAAGATATTTATAAACAAGATTGGGTATCTATTTTGCACACCTGTTCCTTTGTAGGATCGTTGGTTTTCGCTGCTGTCATTTTGATTAGTTTGTTTATCTGCAGTCTGCAGCCTTGGTGATGATAAGCACAGATAATGGACTGTTGGTGGTTGACATGCATGGCTTTCAAAACAAAACAAGACTTTTTTCTAGTTTGCACCGTTGTTTAATGTTGTCAAGAAAGGTTACTGTACGATTAGTGTCCACTTCTATGGTGAACCTGATAGATGGATGTTACTTAGTTTTTGACATCTTTTTGACAGGTTTTTGATTAGTTTGATAGGTTTTATGGCTTCCGGTCGCTGTAAACTACCAATGAAAGGCCTTGAAAATTGAAGTCGGGATATCAAAGCCTTTCTTCTTTGTTAAATTCAGCTGCAAAAATAAGATTTGCAACATTTCTACTAAGAAATGTCACATACGAAACCCTGCTTCAGACTATACAGAGGAGTTGTTCACCTCTTGCTGCTCACCTTGGTCAAGATTCTATCAGACTTGGCTATAAAGACGAAGATGGAGACTTGGTAAACATCAGTCCAGACGATCCTTTTCCTGAAATGTTATGAACGGCAAAGCAAGTAGGCGATCGAGGCTACAAAAAATCTACACCAAGGCCCACGAGGTGAATTCCCCAGTTCCTCAAAAAATGAGAAGGCTTGACTCTGGTGGATTGCCAACTTCTGCTGCTTTCAGTGGCGGTGAGTTAGAGCCAAAACAACTTACCTACAAAGCTTTGGCGCCAGTTGCCACCTCAACAGCACAAACAACAAGTCCGTGTTCTACAGTAGCCAGAGAAAAGAGTGCATTAGATCTGAAGGAAGAAGAACTAAATGAAAATCTCACTGTCTTGCAAGGACAGCTATCAACTGAGAGGGAAGAATTGAACAATCTCAAACAAGATAAACAGTTTTTCTCGCTCTGCAGTATTTGAGCACGTATCTGTACAACAACAACAACAACAATTTTATTTACCCCATAACTTACTTACATGCAGATAAATTATTCAAATAGATAGAGATAGATATAGGGGGTCTGGCTGCCTGAAATAACTAGGAAGTTAAAAGGGGCAGGCAGCCAGTATCACAATTTGTTTAGGATAATTTAGGTCGGACACACATACGCACACATAAACATCACAAAAAAAAGAAAATAGAAGTAATAGTAAACTAAGACATTGAAATATAAAGGGTAAAGTATAATAGGAGGAATATAAAAACAATAACGAATTAAAAGATAGAGCAAAACAGCCTTAAATATATTGAATTGAGGCGAAGCTAGTATTTTTTTAAATATTGGGCTTGAGTTTTTTTCTTAAACATTGCTTTGGATGATAATTTTGTCTTTATCAATACAATTCCATATAGAGGGACCCTGAAACCGAATATTAAACTTGCCTTAATTAGTTCTAACAAAAGGAAGATAATAAGATTGTTTTGCTGCAAGTCTAGTATTATATTTATGAATATTGGTTACTTTAGTGAAAAATGAATAAAAGGCAGTAGGTAGGAGCTGATTATGAAATTTATACATGAATGTAGCAATATGAAATGTGACAAGATCATAAAATTTGATTACCTGGAGAGATGTAAATAAGGGGCTCGAAGGGCTATCATATTGAGAAAAAGTGATAGTATGCAAGGCTTTCTTTTGAAGTATAAATATTGGTGTAAGTGTTGATTCATACGTTTTGCCCCATATGATGATGCCATCCATAGATCAAAAAAGGATAAATTAAGGCATAATATAGTTTTAACAGGATATCAAGATCTATATAATGTCTTAGTTTAGTTTTGTTTACATTGCTGGGCATACAAAACAACCTACAAAAATGAGCCTTGTACTTACATCAGCTGTTGCAAAGTACGAGAGAAACACCCAAAACACAGAGCAAATATACAAGAGCTACAGCATACGATAAAGAATCTCGAACAACAAAGTGCAGATGAAGAAGCTAATATCAAAGGTCTCAGGAATGCGCGCAAACAGGCCAAATCATGTTTTTTGCCATAATGCGGCCGAGATTTATGAGCCCAAACAAATATGCAAGTGGCAAATGTCTTCACTTTCATCGTGGTTTACTTGCTCTTCAAAGGGAACTGAACAATAGAGTTCCCGAATGGGGTGGGGAGGAGGATTGGCTGGCGGCTGCCGCAAATTTTAGAACAGTTCCAAAATTCTCAGCTGAAAGCACTGATGCCTCACAAAGAATAATCTAGAGCACAAAGACTTGTGCGAGTTCTCCAAGACAGCGGTGACATTACGAAATATTTGTTGCAATATTTTCAGCTTTATCATACTGCTTTTGTTGAGTTCTGAGTTGTGTTTTTACAAAGTAGATACAAGATCCAAACTTGTATGCGGTCTACTGCACAGCAGTGACAGTAACTGTGAGTTGATGGATCCCAATATTCTGTTGATACTGTTGCATTTTGAGTGTTACAGTAATCTTGGTTTGTACCGTACTGGAAGTAGTTCAATTTTGCCATTATTACAGTATTTACAAAGTTCTGTTGGTTTACTTTATACCATTGGCGACGTGCGTTCGCACATCAAAGGAGCAAACAGGGGTGTTGCTGAAGTTCTGTTTTTTTGTTCTGAAAAGTTATGAATGTACAGTACACCAGTTTTTCAGAGGTAAAACTGATCATGGTAGAATTATTGAAGGAATTAAAATAAGGTTTATGCATTCTGGTTCTGATTTCATACACTTGGGGAAACCAACAAAATTTCGGACAGTCCAGTGTGTGGAAGCGTTCTGATTACATTGAAAGTAAAATTTTTATTTTTACTTCCAGGCGATAGTTGAATGCACAAGAGCAAGAAACAAACCTATAAAGTGGAAACCCAGCTCTAGTTCTTTGCAGCCACATTCTGTGTACATCTTTCAACCTTGTCTTTTGAATTGCTGATTGATTGTGATGAGCCAATCAGAAATGCTGAAGACTGGTGTTTGTTTTTGTCTTAAGCCTGGTTCTCATATGCTTCAGACCTAATGTGACATAGCCCCCGGTATATTGTTCCGACATATGAGAACATATGTTGCTGGCATTAAAACCTGTCGCAGATCTTCATTGCTGGCATGCCTGCGAAGTTGGACTCAAGTCAACTTCGTAGGCATTACCGGCGGTAGGTCTACGGCATATGAGAGCCAGGCTTAAGTGCAGAATATTTAATAGGCCGCAAGTTCAAAGCATGTGATTGGGTCCAAACATGTGCAAAGATTAGCAAAATATACACGTGATACACTGAAAAATAGGCTTTTCCTCTAATTCTGGACTAACATCCCATGAAACAGGAGGTCGAATATAACAAATTCCCTGTCTATTACGTGCCAGCATAGCTATCAAGTTTAAAAAACATATCCAACATTGTGCTCTGTGAGCAAACTCGTGAAGTGAACAAATGAATTGAAATACTTTTTTGGATTATGTTTAATATAAATGACCGATTTACCTAAATGACTGATTTACCTTACCCTTTTATATACCTGAAGCCTCAAAAAGGTAAGCAGAACCCTGACGTGTTTTCAGAGCGATTAACATCATTTTTAAATTTCTCCGGCATAGTGTGGACAGGGCATGAGTGTTTGCAGTTCCAGGGTTGTCATTCAAAGTTAATGCTTACATCCTACATGATCGCCTGCAAGTTCAATAACACTAAATTTTCATTAAAGATGAGGCAGAAAAAGAAAGACTATTTAAAAAGACCTAAAAAGTATGTAGAAAGTGACAGTGCGTGATAGTGACAGCATGTTCAAATTAATTTTTCATGCGTGAAAGCTCAAGTTTTTGCGGACCGTTTTTGCAGTCAATTTGTTGGTCGTGGCTTTACTTGTGGTTCAAACATTTGAATTAAACTTGGAAGTAATACTGTACATGTACATTAGCTTTTTTGTTTTGCAAAGTCCTTGAAACTACTTTAAATCTGCGATCTGTATTCAAAACCCACTTGACAGCGCACCGACTTTGTATTTACCTTCAAAAGCTTCCTTAATTTCCTTGTCAGAAATTCCTGGCCCCAAAACTGCCGCTTTGACTCCTTTTTCGTTCAGGCTAGTCACCTGGTCTGTCTTGAAGGAAATCGATGGAAAAATGATAAGACAAACTGTCTCGACAACTTCTCTTTCACCATGTCACAAAACGTCCAACACATACGGCCTGTTAAACTCTCTCCAGATCCAGTCGGTGATTGCGACGACTAATGTATTCTTCAATTACTGCATTGATTCACTCCGATTTCTTTGAAATCAAGCTTCTTTAACAAAACTTCTTGTTTAGGCTTACCTGTGTTGTGTGTAGCTTGCGAAGAGTCCCGGTGCAAAACAAGCCAGCGGTTTCATAGTTTATACCAATAATGACGAACAAGGAGGTTTATTTTTTCGGTGTCATGCACATGATGTCGACATAGCTCAGTGGTGCTGAACATATCTACCGTTCAAGTGTACCGCGTTCAACTCTGGGTGTGGGCTTATTTTTTAATTTCTATTTTTCCTTTCTTTTTTTGTTGTTTTTAGCGATACAAAAAATAGTTGCTCTGTGTTTATATCATTTCGCTGGCTATATGCGCATTTACCATACCATAAAACCGGACTTCAACGACTTCTGTTTCTGTAAAATCCATACAATTCTGCATCCAATGAGAACTTGTGCTGCTCATGAATTTTACGATTTTCGATGTTCTCATTTTCGGTAGCCGAGTCTTCTTGAACTTATATCTTTTACAGTCAAACTAAGTGAAGCGTACCCCTCAAGATTGCATCAATGAACTGATTATTTGAAACTTGAAGCTGCTAGTCATTTCAATAATGCAATAATGAATTGCTTATTCGAATATTGAAGTTGCTGGTTCGATCAAGAATATGGCTAATGGGTTCTGTTTTCGAAAAATCATTTTACTATTGCATTCTAGAAAAGACGAGTAGGTTTCAAACCTACTAGTCGCAACAGTGAATTGATTTTTGGAAAACGGTACCCATTGGTGGTATTCTTGGATCAAGCAAGCGAGTTAAATATTTGAATGATCAATTCATTATTGCATTCTTGAAACGACTAGCGGGTTCAAGTTTCAAATAATCTGCTCATTAATGCAATCTTGAGGGGTACGTTTCACTTAGTTTGACTGTAATTTCGACCTTTAAAACAGCTTATTTTAATTAAAGATAGACAGCAATTTAAAAGTAAGCTGCAAGCGTACCACATTTGCATAAAGTTTACAGCCCATCGATCAAGTGACACATTTGCCCACAACTCACGATAACTTGTGTTGCGCATGTGCTTCACAAATTAAAAATGACCAGAATTGTCGTGGGGTAATCTCAAGTATACCATCAGCAATAACAATTTTAGTTTCATTCTCAGCTTGCTGTTGGTGTCGTTGCAAAAAACCCTTGATTTGCTGGAAACACAGTTCACATGTGCTGAAATCTGGAGAATATGGAGGCTGATAAATTAGTCCAACCCCGCATTTCCCAAGCATGCCCTGCAAAACAGGTTCCACAAACCGAACAAACCAATCCCCACGTTCAGAACTGCGCTTCAATCTTCTCGCTCTAAGTGCAAAGCTTCATCAAAAAAGTTCAGAAGCTCCATGCGATTCGATGGGCCATCTTAAGGGTTAAAAAAGTCAACCCTGGTTATCGAGGGTATTAAGTTAACTGGGTAATTCAGATTTGATGCGTAGCGCTGCACTTCTAATGCGGGTACGCCTACAGGCATGCTGCCATAAATGCTGTTTCAAGAAGTTTTAACCACTCCAGTCATCAAAAAAATGCACTTGAGTTGGCTGAAAGGCTGACATTTCATTTAGACAATCATCTGTTCTGTCGGTTACTTCAGTTCTGGTAGATTTGCATGGACTAACTGATACTTTTTTCTCGTCGTCATGTGTTCATTTCGCGAACGTATATTTGTTAACTACTTGGCAGATCAGTTGGACGAAGGACTCCATCAAGAAGCAGTCTTTGCCTGATCCCACTGGCATAAATGGCTAGGCTTTATGAGTCCCCAAGCTTCTATATATTCAGAAGCGTAAAGATCAACTTTCGTCGGGTCACAACAGACTTTTGGGGCTCTAAGGGACGTATTGGCTTCATTGCACCGCTTGATAATATTGTTCCCATATGAGTGGCTCCCACGCACTTCTCTAGCAATTCCCTGCTCGCTGTCGCCGTCATGGTAAAGATCCAATACCCATTCACAGTGACAAAGTGATACAGCCCTCCTGTTATCTTAGAAACTGCCGTTTTGGTTCAGGGGAAGCTGGACATTCGCTGTTGAATACAATAGAAAACAGGTACCCGAAATAGTCACAATGTTTGGGACAACTTCCGAGTGCAACTTACCAATGTTTTGATTGGCAGCCATACTAGTAATATCTGTCTGTGCTTAGATTTCAATGGTCGCTTACAATCTAAATTTGCCACCAAATATTCCTTGCTCTGAAAATCTGATTGGTTCACTTAAACCGGAAGCCATCAAACTAATCAAAAACATGTCAAAAACTTTGTCCGGTGGCCACGGTTTGATGCTCTTGACTGTAAATGTTGAAGGTTCCAGGAAAGAAAATGCTTATAGAGCTTGAAGAAGTTGCTCTGATGTCACAAATTTCAGGGAACCATGTGGTGTCAGAAACTGTGTGTTGGATTTGATAGCTATAGAAGGTTTGGCACATGTCACTAAATGGTGAGGAAAAAAGTTCTTTGAGGTCAGAATTTTATTTTTATCACTCAGGAAAAGTGGCATTTTGAGGAAGAGGCATGGAAAATTAAACACAGCTGATTTAATACCAGTAAATGCTGGTAAGAAATATTTTGGGGCTCTGATCTCAACTTTGTTGATGAAACCAAAAGTCTAATCAGCTTATGTCTTTATTGGTCAGGGAAGTTAAATCTTAAGTCTCTTGATTGCAATAACTTAAGTTGGCGTGAGTCTATAATCCAATCAAAAACCAGTACCTGGGTAGCAGTCAGCCCTCCCCACCCCCCATTGATTCTGATTGGTGAGACAAGTGGCATTCCTGTGCTGTGGCCATTTCTCCAAGAGAGTGTTTGCAGTGTTTACCTTATAAAGTTCACAGAGCCTTTCTTCAAGGACTGTACCCCCCCCCCCAGAAAATTACCTTGATAAACTTTACACTTGAACCTGCAATATGGTCACATGGTACTGGTAAGGAGATGCTTTTTTGACAGCTGTCAATTAAACAGATCTTGGATGTGCAATATCAAAGATGTACAGTGTATGCATGGCTGTGGGTGTTAATTGACCTGTTAGCTGGAATGTAACCTCAGTGTTCTGCCGATGATCATTGCTTTTATTCCCTTTAAAAAGAGTTTCATGAATTCTTTTTCTAGGCATGCAAGTGGCTCTGTTTGTATTTTTATGATGCTCCACTTGCTGGAGCTCTGTTTTGAAATAGTTGGGTGTTGCAAAACCTGGATCTAAAAGTGAAATATAGTGTTAAATGAAAAATTTTACCAAAATCATATGGCTGCAAATCCTTCTCTGAACATATGCTGTCAAGCACAGTACAAGTGTTAAGAAAAATAGTATCCTGGTTTGAATATGTTATTAATATGGCTTAAAATTTAATGTATATTGCTTAAAGTGCCTATGAAATGAAATTTTAGCCCCCTTTTCTATTCCAGAAAATTGAAGTCTATGTTGCACTGATTCATAATTTTTGAATTTAAAGCTCTGGTCCGGCACGCAAAATAATTTTTCTATCCCTCCAAAATTGACAAAAATGCAATTGTTGTTTGCCGAGGCCTTGGACTAGTGATGTCATAAGGTGTGTAAATTTTGATTGCTTCACTTCGAGTTAGTGTATTTCCTATAATGTTAGCCAACTTTTTGGCGGTTTTATTCGGTGGAAAAAGTCTCAGATGATGAATTACACAGTAACACATCATCTTCGTGTGATGTTGAGTCGCCGCAATTAGTGGTAGAACAGGAAGGCTCTTTAAATTTGATTGTTCAGCACTATCGAGTTGGGTCATGGAAGAAGGAGACGTGATGGAGGAAGATGAGGAGGACAAAGATGGTATACACTTTGTGACCTTAGAATCATGATTCAAAAACAAGGAAACAGGCTGATATTGGTAAACTTTAATTCTTACATGCCTTTAATGTAAAGAAATGGTGAAAGCAGTGTTCGCTTTGGCAAAATATTTAACCTGATTTAACCACTTGGGTTGCACTTGTGTTGTAAAATTTCACATGTGCTGCAAACATCAAGTTTCAACCAAATTAAATGCATGTTCTAGTTGCTTCAAACAGTATTTCCCTTTTCTGCCTGGATAAATACTCGCCCGCTCGTTGGGTGTCTCAAAAACTCAGACCGAAAAGTAAAACATTTCCATGTTATACTGTGGATTGCTTCAAGTCCTTTTGTTTACCTGACTCCCGATTTGTAACGCGAAACTGTCACACAACAGACATTGTGCTAACCGAACAGCTTGGCTTGAATGGTGATAAATTTGGTTTATAGTTGTAAGGCAAACCAAACACAATTCGAATGCAGTGTTCTATTTTCCTGATCCTACCAACATGGGCTGGTTTTTTTTCGCTCTCTCTCTCCCTCCACAGATGCTACCCATATCAACATCACAATGAACGGTAAACAAAACGTCTTGAAGCAACCCGAGGCAAACACGGATTTATATTTTTCGGCTCTGAGTTATTATAAAAGCTCTGTTGAAACAAATTTCCTTATTTATGACGCATGTTATTAAAAAGCCGCGCATGAGCACCACATACACTGAGCTTGTTTTGATGAGAATGGAGGAAGTGGGGAAAAAGGAAAACACCTGGATTGGCAAACTTTTGGCCACGTGAGTGGCCGTTTATTAAATCAGTAAAGTGTACAACATTTATTTGCCAATCACTCATACCTAAGAGCTAACCACCTAAACGACTCATCCTCAGCAAAGGTGAGGGTGAAAACCGCTGGCGATCCACACAGTAACACTCTGTACGGGAGGAGATGGGGTGGAGGAGGGAATGAAATTCTAGCACGATGTTAAGGGAGAGAAAGCACATATGGGAATGTGACGTCATAATTGTGCGTAAAACTGGAACTCCCTTAGGCGGAAGTGAGAACGGAGCCATAACAAGCATCACAAAACCATTTATTTTACCCGGTAAAATCTCCTTTATGAAGCGTGTTATTAAAAAGCCGCGTATGAACACCGTGCAGGCTGAGCTTGTTTTGATGAGAATGGAGGAAGTGGAAGAAAAAAACGGGATTGGCAAACTTTTGGCCACATGAGTGGCCGTTTATTAAATCAATAAAGCGTACAGCATTTATTTGCCAATCACTCATACCTAAGGAAGAGCTAACCCTTTAAATGACCTTGTTCTCAACAAAGGTGAGGGTGAAAACCACCACAGCCCGGACGCAAAAGGAAACCGGGCAACCCCACCTGAGGCCCATGCAGTGCACACAAAAAGGCTATCAACATAAAGATAAAGCCAAGACTAAAATAAGACTGGCTCCTGCTAAAAATTTCAACGTATGTCACTGGTAGTAAACTAAGTGAAAATACACTAAAGGTTTTAATCAATGAGATTGGCCCCTGCTCAAACTCAAAGAATACTTAGGATACCTAACGGAATGAAAAAACAGTAAGGCTACAAGCAATGAGATTAACCCCTGCTTAAACTCACAAAATGCAAAAGTAACTTAATGGAATAAAACAGCACCAAAGCTTTAATCAATGAGATTGACCCTTGCTCAAACCCACTGAATACTAAAGAAACTTAACTGAATAAAACACTACTAAAGTGGGAATCAATGAGATTGGCTCCTGCTCAAACTCGTTGAGTACTAATGAAAGAAAGCTAAGGCTTAAATCAATGAGATTGGCCCCTACTCAAGCTCCTTAATACTAAAATTAAGTACTGAATAAAACAACAACAAGGCTTAAATGAATGAGATTGCCCCCTGCTCAAGCTCCTTTAATGCTAAAATTAAGTACTGAATAAAACAACAAGGCTTTAATCAATGAGAAGGGCCCCTGCTCAAACTCATTGAATATAAAAATTACTTACTGAAGAAAACAAGGCCATGGCTTTAAACGATGAGAATGGCCCCTGCTCAAACTCGTGGAAATCTGATACTGAAATTACTTACTGAATACCACAACACTTAGGCTTTTAAACAGTGAGATTGGCCCCTGCTCAAACTCAGTGATAAGTAAAATACTGTTAACAAGGAAGAAATAAGAGAGGCCATGACTCAAACTTGTTGCATGGGAACGCAAGAAGATAAGAATCTAATGGATTACGAAAAGATGTCCCAAGACGTTTGGGCTAGTGGCCTGCTGATTATAGGGAAGGGGTCCTTATGTACTTTAGAAAAGTCTTAGATATCCAACCCCCAATGCGTCTGATCTGCAAATCAGAAAAACCTAGATTGGCAGCCAACGAGAGAGCCCCTATCCGGAAGCTGTGAGTGTTGTACCAATCAGTTTCAAGACTGCAAAATGAGAGAGCCTGATTAAGGGAATTGACAAATTGTGATCTGCTGACTGGGAGTTGTCAGGCCAACAAAACAAGGGACCAGAAAGGTGTCCCCTAACGCTTAGATACTTGGCGATAGAAGTAACCGGACTGATCGGTTGCGATTTGTGAAGTAAAATGTCAACAGTTCGAGTGGAATTGCCTGTGCTTGAAGAATCTCAGGGTTAATTTAATGGCACTGCTCTCACCGTTAGTGGATGCCAGGAAGGAAATTTGGTTCGGTTAAATAACATTCTTAGAGGACTGACCACGACGAAACGTTTCCTTACCCGAAGGGCTGCAAAGAATGCTATTGCACACATGGCTTTCATTAACCTCCTATGGCAATCACTTGATATGGTGCTAGAAAGGCATTACGATTTGTTCCAATAAAAGTAAAGTAATGGGGAGTCGCGAGTCTGCAACAGATAGATTTAGCTTAGAATAGCCTTTTAAGGCAAGTTTGATTGTGGGGGACTCCATCATTCAGAGCTACCCTCCAAGTATGACAAATGCTGAATCATTCTGTATTCTCCTTTAATTTTCTTCGGTACCACCCCCACTAGTGACACCCATAAGGGGTCTACAGGAGGGGTGTCAAATGGACCAGCAATACGGCCGAGTGCCACTTCTGATGCTACCTTTGAATCAATGACCCGGAGGAATTCCCGAGCAGACAGAAGGTTGGGCGCAAATGAGCTTTTCCTTTCCTCCACAAAATCAAACTTAAAACCCTGTGTAAATCCGTTGATAATCTTGTTTCTAAGCATTGGTCATAGCCTTCTAAATAATGAGAAAGTGTAGCTGCGATTACTGGAGTTGGTAGAATTTGGGGGTTCATTAGGTTTACTTCACTTTTGCCATGGTCTAGTTTGTGGGCATTGTGAGATAACGTTGCTACCCCCACATTTGAAACAGGTAGAAAGAGCAACCACCGCATTGGGCACCTGAGTGAAATTAAAAACAGTAACGGGGGTGGGGGGGGGGTGCTAGAAACTCCCTGTTTGGGACGAAAATTACCCTGAGCTCCAAGTTTAGGAACTTTATGAGCCCTGAGCCATATCTCTGAATGTGTACGACCCCAAGGTAATGGCTCAACCTCCCTCAGTTTATGGAAACACTTGTCATAAAGTGGCCAGTTGCCTGATCGCGATGCCAAATCTCTTACTATAGACATGTATTCCATTAGGCTAGGGCCCTCAATTGGTGGTTACTCACAATAAATAGTGGCAAATACTAAGAAGGCATTTGTCCACTGTTCTATGTTAGAGATCAACAGCTTTTTCTGGTTAGGAATTATGGCTTAGGTTTGCTGCCCCACGGATTTCTGAAGTTTAAAACTGTAGGACTCATTGGGGGTTGCACATTTAAGAGCAAACCCAGGTCAATGAATTTGTTACCCCAGATCTTATTATTAGTCTTATTAGAGACTGAAGAACCTAGGGGAGCAGCAACAGACCAAATTGACTCTTACTTGGTGTTGCATCATTGGATGTCTCAGTTTCAGTTTCCTGGGTTACCCCTGTTATTCGTTGTATTGCCTCTGAAACTGATTGCTGGACCAAAGGCGTCGAATCAGGTTGGTTATCAGCAACAGCAGGAAGAGATGGGGCTTGAGCACTGGTCTGATCCCTGAAAGCTTGAGTGATGGCAACTGCAATCTTTTGGACTAGCAGATCCTCAGACACTGCTTGAGTCGATGAGCTGGTTGGTGTAGTGACACTAGACCTGGTAGAGGTTTTGGTGCAGGAAGGGGTACTGGTACTGGTACTGGTTACTTTACGTTTCTTTGATGAGATGGTCCTGACAGGAGGATGGGGGCGGCATCTGGGTTGCATCTCAGTTCTTATCAGAAGGAAGAAACACGTCGAAAATTAAGCAAAAAATTCCAATACAGGTACAGGGACCAAATGCTGCACTACCTCCTGTGCAGCACTGTAAACTTTATGGAACATTAAGTGTGTGTGATTACAATTATTCACACAACAGTGCATAACACATGAATGGCACAAGACAAAGACATACACATTGCCTGGCCGAGAAGATCATGCTGCACCATTGAATATTGTACAGGCACAAACAGGGTATAAATAATCCCAACAGGTAAACCTGATAAAAGCAGGGTATAAATATTCCTGATATATAAGAATCATGCCAGTAGACTATAACTAACCCTAGTAAAAAGACACGTTAAAAATGGGGTATAAATAACCCTATTATGAGGTAACCCTAAAATATGAGCATTGTGCCAGTAGGGTATAAATAACCCTAACAAGCAGACATGTTAAAAACAGGGTACAAATAACCCCAATGAATAAGCATCATGCCAGTAGGGTATACATAACCCTAACTCGTAGGCATGGGAAACTGGGGTATAAATAAACCGAACATAAGCATAAGACCAGTGGGCAATAAATAACCCGACAACATGACATATAGTATGATACATCCAAAATATAAACAAGCTGCCCGAAACATATAAGCCAGCTAACAATAGGGTGCACTTAACATCCAAAATACCAGAATGATACAATTAAGGTAAAAATATCTCCACAATGTATGATATAAGGGATAACTGAACGCCAGTAAGAATATTTATAATAATAGAAATGCACATAATGGGCGTAAATATTTGAGTCGAGCATAAGAAAACAAAATGCTGACCTAAATTAAAATGCTACAAAATAATTATGGCTGCAGCTGTTTGATGGCAAATAGAATTGCCCCACAATAGCTTCTGAACAGCCGTTGCTCTCCTCGTCAATTTAAATGAATTCCATCCACATCGAAGATATTGAGCGAAGGACGTGCGAGCCCACGGTGTCTCCAAAATGTAGCATGCTCTGTTGTTGATAGAGAATTTCTTAGCCAAGAGTTCAAACTTGATACCGCCATGTTATACTCGGGATAAGATTGATTTTTTTGAGGTAAAATTTGACAAACCACAACCCAATCCACATTAAATTCAACCTGTAAACGATCCATCAGGGTGATAATCGTGGAGCTGACCGTTTCGGGGTCAGAGCTAATATTGTGTTGCAAGTTCGATGTTTTTAGTGGTAGGTATAGTTTGTAGTCTAATCAGAACACAGGGATGTCAGAACTCAACATGGTTATTTAATCCACACGAACGCAGTAATTCCGCACAAGACTTCACAACAAGCACACGCTAGGCTTGTAACTACACTTGAAGTCCCTCACTCTTGTATAAACATACGGCCTCCGCCTAATATCCACGTAACCTCTCTGTTACACATGACCTCTGTCAATTCTTTATACACTGCTGACTCACGAGATAATTCTCTCTAAACACTCCTGGGATAAAAAACCTCCTAAGGACTACACCAATCCGCTTATATACTTTACAGCATAAAATTCTAGAACTTTCCGGCTCTACTTAATAAAGGAACATTACAATGTAAACTATTTACAGCAGCAGACGTAAACGACTAAAATAAATTGCTTAGTAACCATGACATGAAAAATATACGAGAAGATTTGAGACTAAATTAGCATATTCGCGAATGTTCTGGTCCAAGTCACGCAACAATTTTGCGTAACATATTGCAAAGGTCATTCAAACCGATCTCCAGCACTTACTATGTTCGGTTGCAATACGTGGAGTTTTGCCAAATCAAACTGCATAAGCTTATCAACCGGAATACCCGGCAAGTGTCAAGATTCAGGTTTCATGAGGATCTGTTCTTGTTTGCGAACGCTTTTAGACGACGAACAAATGAATGACCCAACACCAAAGTGCATGGTTTGACCTCTTCTGGATTTGACATGCGAAATCAGTAGAAAATAATACTGACAAGAACACCAACCCCACAAAAATAAAACAATACTCGACTTGATTCTGTTGAAGAGGAAGGGTGGCGGAGAAAACCTCGGATGAAATTTTAGCACAATGCTTTCTTCAAGTCGACGTTAAGGGAGAGAAAGCACATGGAGGAGAATGTGACGTTGTAATCGTAAGTAAAACCAGAAGCCCCTCAGGGGGAAGTGAGAACAGAGTCATAACAAGCATGATAAAACCATTTATTTTACCGGGTAAAATAAATCTCCTATTTGCTATTTCGCGTTGCTCGACTTAGGATGTATCGTGGCTAACCTGTCCCTGAGTACCATTGGGAATACTAGGTTGTACAACAAGTGAAGTGTAACTGGATCTACCCTCGTTTGTTAATAAAGTTGAACTATGCCAACGTAATAGGGACACTGACGTCACGTCAGCAATAGAAAACCTCCAGTCAGATATGGTAAAGTCTTTAACGATCTCACGCTTAGACTGTTGATCATGAATGAGAGCAAAAGAATGTTTTCTCGGGACAGCAAATTCAAAAGAAGGCTAGTCCACATACCACAACCACGCAAGGCTGGACCTCGGGCAGTTCTACAGCTGTCCTTAATGAGTGGCCAAAGTCAAGAACCAGGTTCGTGGTTTAAGTTTGGTGGAAACATGCTGAATCATTTATTTCAAAAGCACATGGGATTACCATCAATAAAGAACTCTTTGATGAGAGAATATATTGAAATTAAATTATATTGATCTATTAATAGAATGCCCAGAATAGAAAGTTGAGAATCAGCCTTAACTGCAGAGCAAATAAAGAGATAAAAGAGATAAGACACCATAACCCAAGCTAAAAGGTGGGTCTTGCTATCAACAACAGGAGCTGGGACACGATGTGGGAGCATCGGGAATGCTCATGACAGTATGCAAGCTCAGATTCCTGCGACAGCCTTTGCAGTCCTCTCGTTAAATAACGAGCTGTTTACCACCTGATGTTTTGCAATTTCAGCACTGCTGCTATCAAGACTATGGTGTTGTAAGCATGAAGATGTGGCAATTGCTGAGAGATAAAACGATAGATGAGAATAGTATAAGCATGAAAATTTTAAGGTAAGTTAAATGTGGGTACATTATATCAACAAAGATTTTCCATTTCTTCAGGGCTACTCCTGACTTCCTCTTGTTCCGTGTGACTGTGGTCCTGGCCTGGTAAAGTGAACGTGTCCCCTACTGTATTGATGGGGTACGAGATTTTTGAGTCCTTATGTCCTTAAAGCAATCTTCATGTTTGGAACAAAATGATTCCACATTTGTGCCTAAAGAAAAGTCAGTATACTTACTCCCAATGTTCCAAAACAAACAACTACACACCGTCACCTGATCGGACTGTAGGACTCAAAAAAAAAACGGATGAAAACAACAGTAACATGCTCAAACATTTCATGCCCAGTCTCTAAATTTCATCTATCGTGACTATCAATTCAGAAGGTACCCAAAACATAGTACTGTCCTCATTGCAGAAAGATGCCTGAATTTCAACCAAAAAAGAGAGTCAAGAACTCAAGTTGAAGAAAACCTAACAGAAGCAATGAAAATGGGAAAATATGCACATGTGGACAAAAAGCTGGATCTGCTGACAAAATTTTGAAATGCCATAATGAAAATTGCCCTCATGGGGCTTTTTTTCATTTAACATGTATGGGATACAAATGATTTCCAAACAATGCCAAGACAACATGGAAGTGTCCACACTGCTCTCTACATGTGTCAGCCAAGAAATGTGCAGCTATGAACGGAAATAACGATGCCAATTCCTATCCAATTTGTACGCTTGATGATGATGATGATGATGATGTTACAGTGATAAAAGCAGTTTGTAATGGTAGTAACACAGTGTCATCACTGGGTACTTTGACTGAAAAAGAATTTAGCCTAATTAATTCCAGTTCTGGATGGCTTGATTGTACTGTAATTGACCATGGTCAAATATTACTTAAGGTTATTCCTCACAATTGCACTGCGCATCCTTTCTGCGCATAATTTATGGCGTCATTTAGCGCGACCGCGTGCACGCGCATATTGAAAACATGGCGGATTTGCCTTGATATTGAGCGCTGTCAGTTGGAAAATGGCTGTAGCTCACCAACGAGCACGGGCACCCCAACTTTTTTTCAGTCATTGTAATCAACTTATTATAAACTTTGCTTGAGGAAAGACTGATCTGATTCCTATTGCTGAAAATTGAATAAATAACGAAAATGCAAGTAAACTGTGGTCTTTTCTATGTTGCCCTATGGTAACCATGTCAAGAAATTTGGTTGAAATTTTAATCAAGAATTCAGCTTTCTGTCTAAATCAAACTTAAAAAGTTTATTTGTGTCTGATACAACGCAATGACTGCAGTTTAATGCGTGTTCTCATGAGACTCGGTCACAAAAATTTACAATTATTACTGAAAATGCGTTCTTGTAATAAGCATTAAATAATGCCAAAATGGGTCATTTTCAATGCCCCAGTGCTCCTTAACGAGTATGGGCACCCCCCATTATTATTTCAAAATTGAAGTTCTCATATGATAAATATCCAGTGGGCAAAGTTTGAACGAAAATCTATTGTCAGTTTTATTTCAGGGGAATTACCTTAAGAAGATTGATCCACTGATTGAGGGCTTTCAAAGGCCAACATTAGGGCCATGTAACAATTTTGATGTTGTTGGAGGAGAATTCATTCAAATTCTCAACACTGGAGCAAATCATTGGGTCTGCATCAGCTCAGTTGGTTGCAGAAAGGGATGTGTTAATGTTTATGACAGTCTATTTAACAATGTTATCAATGATGACATAGAAGAACAAACAAGAAATTTAGTTGGTGATGAATTTGAAAGATTGATCATTATACCAGCTCAGCAGCAAAAGAATGGCAATGACTGTGGGGTGTTCTCAATTGCATA
>JAHPZR010008430.1:2500-10000 GCA_019787425.1 Platygyra sinensis
AACTGCGCAAATACGGAAGAAATTGAGATGTGATCATCACAGTTGTAATCGCAATTTAAGCAATTGCAAAATATTGCCCGAAAAAAAATTTCAGGGCTTTTCACGTCTCATTCCTCTCACGGGTAAAAATGAACTCGATAAATTGGTCAGCTGTTTCCAAAATATGGCGGTCTTCATAACTCAGTCGGTAGAGCACTGCAGCACTAACGCAGAGGCCATGGGTTCAAATCCCGTTGAAGCCATGAAAACTTTTTTCGGGCTAAAATTTCCAATTGCTTAAAGTGGTACTGGAACTGGGTAATCACAGCTCGTTTGGAAGAGCACTTGAGTGCTAACGCAGAGGCCATGGGTTCGAATCCCGTTGAAACCCTGAATATTTTTTTCTGGCTAAAATTTGCAATTGGTAAAATTGTGATTACAACGGCACTGATCATATGTCAATTTCATCTGTTTTCCCACAGTACAACTTAACTTCATTTCACAAACAAATTATTCCTGTTTAACGTTGAATCAGGCCTATGCAATTGTGCAACTGAGTAGTGGCTTAGGTCAGCCATTCCGAACTTCCCTCAAACATCTGCAGGATTTTCATGTAATTTTGTATTCTTTACTTTACTCATTTCTTTTATTAAACAGGGATGTTTGGTCAGGAGCTGCTTCAATGGAGGTTCTTGTTTGCCTGACAAGGAAAAGCAAACCTTTTCATGCTCGTGTCTACCCCCTTGGACTGGAGACAGATGTGAAATTAAACTGGGTAATAATGATATGACCGTAATAAAACCCAATTAAAAAGTAAATGCATTTATTGATATCATGGCCTTCTTGTTTATAAAGATTTATGAGGATCTTCTACATGGGTTGCAAAATGTGACAGGCTCTTTGCGAAAAGTTCATACCTGAAAAGTTGAATAAACAAGCAATATTGAGAGCATAAACTAAAGTCAGCTTTCGAACAGCCACTTTAAAACTGGGAGCGTCAACGCCTAGTTTCCAGATCACATGAAAATTGATGTAGTTTTGAAATATTTCTGTACTGAAATACACTCCTTTGTTATATTTAACTCGATTAGGTTGTCCGCAAAACTGGGTTAATCGAGGATATTCCTGTTACTACGTCATCGACACGCCGACCCTCAAATGGAGCGAGGCTCGAACGACTTGCCAGAAGCGGGGAGGAGACCTCGCTATCATCAGATCTGAAGATGAGAATAACTTTATCCTTGCGCTGTTAAAAAACAAAAAAACGGTAAAAATAGAGGGTGCTTGGCTTGGTCTTCACAGAAAACCGTGGCCTCAAAATCTATTTTACTGGATCGATGACACTCCACTAACGGTCGATCATTATTCTGCATGGGCAGTTTTCCAGCCAAGTAACCTTGATGAAAAATGTGTTCATATATATGCAGGTTCTTACAATCCTGGAAAGTGGAATGACATTGAATGCAGTTTGTCTGACGCAAGTAAAGCTCCAGTTGTCCTCTGTCAAAAAGAGCTCATGTGATGGCGAGGCCACCATTTGTTCCTTATCTGAGAAAATGGCCGAGCAAGACACACTCGGATATTCTCTAATTTAGTTGAGGAATATTAAGTCACGTGACCTGTTTAAACCAATAGCCTGGAGCGAAAACATCTGATGGATTATAAGTAACGTTATTAATTGTTACAATAAAATGCAATTTACGATAAGCGTTATTGATGAAATAAATCTTTATCGTGCCGACACGGAACACAGAACTGGGCTCGAGCGTAACACGTGAAGGCTCATGGATAGTATGTTTGTAAAAAGAGACGGTTGAGAAACCTTGTGACATTCTACTGTCATGCAGCCTTGCCACTAGCACTTTTCGTGTAAGTTTATCTTCACTTCTGTGCAAAAAACGTTGACTGATTTATTATGGCTTATTATATCAACCTGAAACTCCAAAGGCGGCACCATTGCATTTGCTCGGGGTTAAAACGGTCGCTATATTTCCTAATTATAGGTTTTTGGAGTTTACGTGCCTGGCTTTAGCTACTATAGATGTTATTTTATTTTCCTCTCAGTCCTTTTTGTTGTAAGCTTGTTGTCTCAATGAAACATTCTTGGGCCTGGCTGACCAACGCACCAATGCCTCAACCTTTGAATGTACTCGGTTGTGTAGTGAAGACAAAATAAAAGTTACGGTGCGTGTATATCAACTGCCAAGATTCCTCATTGCTTCATGTTGGCGTGACAATTTTTAAGAGTCGTAGTCTATTACTTTCATTTCATTTCATTTATTCTCATACAGATATATACATAACAACTTCCTCTGCTCGCACATAGCACAGCTAGTCGAGGCGGGCAGAGGACACTTGAACATAGAGTAATTGAATAGGAGGACATTGAAAAAAAAAAGGAAGGGAAGAAAAGGAAAGACGAAAAGAATTTGGCGACCACCGTACCTCGCCGATTTTGGTGAAACTGGCATGCCGTCTTGTTTTAGAGTCCTAACTAGGAAATGGATGTTAAATTGTTTCAGTCCCCAGTTTTTACTTTGGAAAATATCGTGAATGCCGGTTTGGAATAGACTTCACCAACTGTACGACCCGTAAACTACTGTTTCACGACTCGTACGAGTTGTACGGGTCACATACTTGAATATAAACTTTAAGTCCCTCTTAAGATATGCAGTTCACCAGCTGTACGACCCGAAAACAATGGATTCACAACCCGTACGACTCGTACGAATCGAACGGGTCGTGCGAAAAGGGGATGCCATTATACGGGTGGTATCAGTTCGTGTATTTTGGACAACCTTCCCAAATTTATAAGCTTTGTAAGGAGATGCCATGTTAGTGCCGTTTAGAAGGGCAACAACCGGGAAGCGAGGAGTTTGGCTTGATCTAAGGGACCTCGCACTTAATTTGGCTGGTGGTGGTGGTGGTGGTGGTGGAAAACAATAGAATTGTGGTGGCGGTGATGGTGATGGTGGTGGAATACAATAGAATTGTGGTGGTTAAAGCCTATATCAATGTGGAACATCATACACATTTTGTAGTTATAATTTTGGTGTATTCATTTCAAATCTCTGTGTATTTGAATCAATTTTTGTATTCACTATTAACAAGCAATAAAGTCTCAAATGCAACGAAATTGGGCCTAGTTTTATTCTGAGTTAAAACATTGAATGATAATCCAAATAATCATAATGCAAAGTTTTACATGATTTCGTTAAAACGTTGCCGAGATATTCGACCTTGAAAATGGACCTTTTTCTTCGCCTTACAAACGAAACGGTTCTTGGAAACGTCGGAAAATTGTCAGAACATGGGTGTTTTGTGGAGGTTTACAATTGTAGTAGTCGTTCAAAATCTATGGAATAAGCTTTGTTACTCTCTTTAGAAGATAAGAAATCACGGTTGTAGGAAATAGATCACGCTGATTAAAACGAGGATAGTATTGATAGAAAAAGGGATTTTAACCGCCTGTTCGAATCATCTGCATGGCCATCTCGTCAGCAAACTTTTCTGAAGAAACCTCTTGGGGCAATGTGTTTCGTAATCATTATGGCTACGCTGGATTTCAAGTTCAAGCCCAAAAAACAGAGAAGCTGTACGAAATGTCGTAATTGTAACGCCAAGTATTGACGACGAACACCCTACGAACAAACGCTCTACAAGCAAGAAATGCTGTTGTTCGGCAGCCATATTGTGTTAAGCAGAAAGCAAGGTATAGTCGCTGAATATAGAAGCTATTGCTATGTTTTCTTATACCAAGTTTAACTTTTCAGATACTTAATGCAATTTTCTAAACTCAGTCTAGTCAAAATCAAACATTAGCGGTTGGATGATTCTGTAAAACGATTTCACGCTATTGTGACTTGTGAATAAGATTTAAAGCTTAAGATTTAATTTAAGGAAAGCATAAAAAAATTATCTTGAATTACCGATTTTCAGGACCAACATTGTCATTAAATAGTTGAACAAAATAAAACATATTTTTACAAGAATACTCTGGATTTTTTTTGTTCTTAGTCGTAATTTGCTGCGACGGAATAATTACTTACGGAGGAGACTGCCATGTTAAGGAAGAAGGGAGTTACTAGCCTGGAAGGAGTTAGACTCCAGGGCCGGGTTATTCAAAAGCCGGTTAATGCTAACTCAGGAGTAAACCTTAACTGAAGCATTATTTTTTCTTGTTTAAAAGTGTTTCTCACCTCCAACGGGTCTGCTAAATCTGCGAGCCATGCGAGTCATGAGAGCCATTTTACCGAGTATTTTTTTTCTTCTATTGGTCCAGGGTCTGGCAGACCATCAATCATTTCGCGGCCCACCATCATGCACTAAGCTATCGCTCTAAACCGCCCCGCCATCTTCAAAGCGGAGATGATCCTGGGGACGATTATAAACGGGACAACCTCGCTCCCAGGGTATTCTCTCTTTCCCTGGGAAATTAATTTTAAATTCAGCTACAAAACTGCCTAAAATTGAAACATTCCCAGAAAAATCCCAATCTCGCTTCGGTTGCTTGCTAGTGCGTCAAATGTGAAAAATGCTGTAAACATCTGTACATCGTGCCAAGTCTTGCGTCATAGTAATAGCTATCCTATTTTAAGAAAATTTTATCATTAAAATCGCTCAGGATCCGCAAAAAATAAAAACAGTGCGACAAAAATTTATTAAGGCTCAAGACTCCTGAAAGAAACATTCGGTTCCACAACCCCACCGCTACTGGAATGGCCTACTCGAATGTGTACTTGAATGGTATCCATTGACACCTGTCATTCATTGATATCCTTGTGGAAAATCATTCAAGAGAAAAGAGAACAGTGCTTCCATGATCCAGGGCAACTCCGTGTATTGGCGTCAAGAATGGTGAGTAAATCGTGTAATTTTAACAGGTTCGCTCTTAAGTGAATCAGAGTTATCAAAACTCTATAGCTATCGGTTGGCTGACTGCTGCATGTGGTTGTCTCTTCCCTCAAACAAGTCTCCAGACCCTCTAGCGGCTCCACATTCGATTCGATTTATTCTTTGCCACCGTATCAAAGATAACGAAAGAAATCTTTGTGAAGATTTGTTGACAATCTGAAAACACCGACTCGGACTTCAAAGTGCACGCGCTGCATTATGCCAATGAGCTTCTTGTACGCGTCAGACTTTCCTTTCAAAAACTTTTGCAAACTCGCTCAACATGCAGAAACAATACGAAAAAAAAAATGTTTGGGAAAAGAGTAATGACGTGTACTCGTTGTCGATACTGAGAGTACAGACCACGAAAACCATATACGTTTTTATGTTTTTTACCACAATATCAACGTCAAAGAAAATGCTTTTTTTTCAGAGCGCGAGCTGAAAATGGCATTGCGCAACACAGTGACGCGAGCAGCGTGGTTGGGACCTTGTATTTTTGATAGTTTTTGATTGGCTCGTTCTGAGCATGCGCATGCAAGTTATCCTGGACCAGGAGCCCATTGCCTGGGCTCTCTTTTCGCCTGCTCGGGTCCAGCCCCTATAGGGGGGCGGGAAGAAAAGAGAGTACAGGGACTGGACTAGCCTCGTCTTTGCTCTACGGCCTTGCTCTTAAGATATTTCGGCTGTTGTATTACTTTTCTAAAAACAAGAATAAACTAGAAATATTGCAGATGTGTACGGAAAGAGAAGGTTTTGTTTCCTAGTTTCTATTTGTGTTCGGACAGAATGAATGTGAGGTTTTAAGAATTCGCGTTAATTGCATGGAGCTTTACTTTCCTGTAGGTCTAACAGGTAGTTTTATAATCAGTATGCTCTTACTACAACGTACCATCACAACTTTTTTTCTACCATCGGAATCTTGCGATTATCAGCCCTGGCTGATGCTGATTTGATCACCATGTTACTAATGGTCATAATAGAAATAAGCCTGAGATCTTTTATTACACAAGAAAACGGAGATGATCGACTGGCCTTCCTTTGTGAAACGGATATGGGTGACAGACAATGCAAGTGCCGGGAACATGGTCAGAAGCTTTAGAAATACTCCAGAATAACTATGCCAATTCACTTGTGATGCAAGCTTTAGCAGATGCGCGTGCATGCCTCGCACTATAAGCTTGTTATCATAACAGTACATGGGGTAAATTACCTGATTCTTTTACTATACCTTTAGCAATATAAACCCTATAAAGCCGAAGCTCTGGTAAAACGGCCACCTTGGAAATTCGAAAAAGTGGCCCTCTGTAGAGTTGGTAGCCGGTTCGAGAAAACTCCCGTAAGCTACCGCATAATAAATGATGATCGCTTACAAGTCAGATAAAATGTGAGGTTCTGTCAGTTGTAGTAAGAGCTAAAGCAAAGGCTAACCATGAAGCTGTGTTACTATATCTATCAAATTATTGTTTGTCTTTCTTAATTTTTGTATCCATTACAATTTTGTTGTTTAAAAAAATATGCCGACGCCTCGATGGAAGGTATCAGTATTAAAATTTTGAATCTTATGCTCCCCAGGATGATAACTTCGTAAAAATCATCGAGCCAAAAGAAGGCACCACAGTAGATACTCTCTACTTTGGACACACTGGGAACCACTATGTTACCCTACGATCCATGGAAAAGGTAATACGTCCTTTACATGTAGTAAAGAATCACATCTAAAAGCAGTGCATTTTGCCAGCGAGTTATAGTTCCCTTCCATTAGAAAGGAGTGTTTGTGTTCTGAAGTGATTCAAAGTACATAATAATTTACGTATGTCTTTATGCAGGGAATTTGTCATTATGCAGAAGTGTTGAAAAGAAACTTGGTAGACGATAAGTAACCACCTGGTCACGCAGCTTCACCAGAGGAGCCAGTCACATCGAAATCAAGTTTTCCATCGCAGCATAACCCGCCAAACCAAAACCGTATAAACCCAAGAACAAGGTAAAATAACATGTCAGAAAAAAATAACCCCGTTGAAAAATTGCACATCTGATCTTATCCCTTGTGGAATTGTCAAACGCATTTTCAAATAAACTCTTCAGTTCCTCCTTTTCGAGAACTGGCGTGATAATTTGAAATCAAATATTCCAACAGTAGAAACACCTGCAAGTTCGTGTATTTTTGTTCGAGACTCCTTCTAGATGAGGATGACTGTTTGAAAGCGGACACTGTTACTGAAAGTCTTAACTGACTCAGTGATATTAATTTTCCATCAGTTAAATTTAACTTACCTTGTTATAATAAGGTTTATTCGCAATTTTCCTAAAACTAATTGTCCCTATTCAATTAAAATGTTGACGGTTGTTGCCTTCTAGAATTTGCTCTATGTTAATGCACTAGAACTAACCGACTTTCGATATATTACCAAATATCAGAACAAAAGAAATGAAAAGTTCGATCTGTGGGGAGATGATCCAGAAGAACACAACCCTGGGGTAACGCTGTGGAAAGGCAGCATCCTGGAGCCCGGCAACCTGATCTTAAGTGGTGAGGACAGCAATAATTCAGATCTGGAAATAATAAAGATTTGGAAAGTAAAAATAGATTACTTCATAGAAAGTGCGACGTACGGATTTTTATTC
>JAHPZR010008430.1:20000-28553 GCA_019787425.1 Platygyra sinensis
AATCAATGGCCATTCAAGAAAGCGAGGAAGTATTAAAATTTAACATCAGAAAGCCAACAACATTCAAGGAGGAACATTCAAATTTAAACAGTGTAAGTGTCCGAATTTGTCTTTGCACAGCGCGAAACGTCGCCATGACATGATTAAATCTGACAGTAATTATGGACAAACGAAAAGATTTCTCACTATGTACTTACGAATTCTCCCCTATTATATTTAAGCTTGTGTAGGCTCGTTGTACGCCTATATCTGGACTGGAAAGCGGATTTGTTTTTCATTACGCTCGTTTATTCATTACGTTCTCAGCGTTCTGCATGTAAACTTATGGTGCAGGAAAAAAACTAAAACTGATTTGATTGCGTTTAATTCTCGTTATATATACAATAAACATATTACAGCATAGAAAGTGCTTTGTACGGATTTTTATTCACTCGTTGCAAAACTTTGAAAACTTACTCGTTCGCTGCGCTCACTCGTTCGTTTTGCAAAGTTTTGCAACTCGTGAATAAAAATCCGTACGTCGCACTTTCTATGAAGTAATCTATTTTTACTTTCCAAATCTTTATTATTTCCAGATCTGAATTATTGCTGTCCTCACCACTTAAGATCAGGTTGCCGGGCTCCAGGATGCTGCCTTTCCACAGCGTTACCCCAGGGTTGTGTTCTTCTGGATCATCTCCCCACAGATCGAACTTTTCATTTCTTTTGTTCTGATATTTGGTAATATATCGAAAGTCGGTTAGTTCTAGTGCATTAACATAGAGCAAATTCTAGAAGGCAACAACCGTCAACATTTTAATTGAATAGGGACAATTAGTTTTAGGAAAATTGCGAATAAACCTTATTATAACAAGGTAAGTTAAATTTAACTGATGGAAAATTAATATCACTGAGTCAGTTAAGACTTTCAGTAACAGTGTCCGCTTTCAAACAGTCATCCTCATCTAGAAGGAGTCTCGAACAAAAATACACGAACTTGCAGGTGTTTCTACTGTTGGAATATTTGATTTCAAATTATCACGCCAGTTCTCGAAAAGGAGGAACTGAAGAGTTTATTTGAAAATGCGTTTGACAATTCCACAAGGGATAAGATCAGATGTGCAATTTTTCAACGGGGTTATTTTTTTCTGACATGTTATTTTACCTTGTTCTTGGGTTTATACGGTTTTGGTTTGGCGGGTTATGCTGCGATGGAAAACTTGATTTCGATGTGACTGGCTCCTCTGGTGAAGCTGCGTGACCAGGTGGTTACTTATCGTCTACCAAGTTTCTTTTCAACACTTCTGCATAATGACAAATTCCCTGCATAAAGACATACGTAAATTATTATGTACTTTGAATCACTTCAGAACACAAACACTCCTTTCTAATGGAAGGGAACTATAACTCGCTGGCAAAATGCACTGCTTTTAGATGTGATTCTTTACTACATGTAAAGGACGTATTACCTTTTCCATGGATCGTAGGGTAACATAGTGGTTCCCAGTGTGTCCAAAGTAGAGAGTATCTACTGTGGTGCCTTCTTTTGGCTCGATGATTTTTACGAAGTTATCATCCTGGGGAGCATAAGATTCAAAATTTTAATACTGATACCTTCCATCGAGGCGTCGGCATATTTTTTTAAACAACAAAATTGTAATGGATACAAAAATTAAGAAAGACAAACAATAATTTGATAGATATAGTAACACAGCTTCATGGTTAGCCTTTGCTTTAGCTCTTACTACAACTGACAGAACCTCACATTTTATCTGACTTGTAAGCGATCATCATTTATTATGCGGTAGCTTACGGGAGTTTTCTCGAACCGGCTACCAACTCTACAGAGGGCCACTTTTTCGAATTTCCAAGGTGGCCGTTTTACCAGAGCTTCGGCTTTATAGGGTTTATATTGCTAAAGGTATAGTAAAAGAATCAGGTAATTTACCCCATGTACTGTTATGATAACAAGCTTATAGTGCGAGGCATGCACGCGCATCTGCTAAAGCTTGCATCACAAGTGAATTGGCATAGTTATTCTGGAGTATTTCTAAAGCTTCTGACCATGTTCCCGGCACTTGCATTGTCTGTCACCCATATCCGTTTCACAAAGGAAGGCCAGTCGATCATCTCCGTTTTCTTGTGTAATAAAAGATCTCAGGCTTATTTCTATTATGACCATTAGTAACATGGTGATCAAATCAGCATCAGCCAGGGCTGATAATCGCAAGATTCCGATGGTAGAAAAAAAGTTGTGATGGTACGTTGTAGTAAGAGCATACTGATTATAAAACTACCTGTTAGACCTACAGGAAAGTAAAGCTCCATGCAATTAACGCGAATTCTTAAAACCTCACATTCATTCTGTCCGAACACAAATAGAAACTAGGAAACAAAACCTTCTCTTTCCGTACACATCTGCAATATTTCTAGTTTATTCTTGTTTTTAGAAAAGTAATACAACAGCCGAAATATCTTAAGAGCAAGGCCGTAGAGCAAAGACGAGGCTAGTCCAGTCCCTGTACTCTCTTTTCTTCCCGCCCCCCTATAGGGGCTGGACCCGAGCAGGCGAAAAGAGAGCCCAGGCAATGGGCTCCTGGTCCAGGATAACTTGCATGCGCATGCTCAGAACGAGCCAATCAAAAACTATCAAAAATACAAGGTCCCAACCACGCTGCTCGCGTCACTGTGTTGCGCAATGCCATTTTCAGCTCGCGCTCTGAAAAAAAAGCATTTTCTTTGACGTTGATATTGTGGTAAAAAACATAAAAACGTATATGGTTTTCGTGGTCTGTACTCTCAGTATCGACAACGAGTACACGTCATTACTCTTTTCCCAAACATTTTTTTTTTCGTATTGTTTCTGCATGTTGAGCGAGTTTGCAAAAGTTTTTGAAAGGAAAGTCTGACGCGTACAAGAAGCTCATTGGCATAATGCAGCGCGTGCACTTTGAAGTCCGAGTCGGTGTTTTCAGATTGTCAACAAATCTTCACAAAGATTTCTTTCGTTATCTTTGATACGGTGGCAAAGAATAAATCGAATCGAATGTGGAGCCGCTAGAGGGTCTGGAGACTTGTTTGAGGGAAGAGACAACCACATGCAGCAGTCAGCCAACCGATAGCTATAGAGTTTTGATAACTCTGATTCACTTAAGAGCGAACCTGTTAAAATTACACGATTTACTCACCATTCTTGACGCCAATACACGGAGTTGCCCTGGATCATGGAAGCACTGTTCTCTTTTCTCTTGAATGATTTTCCACAAGGATATCAATGAATGACAGGTGTCAATGGATACCATTCAAGTACACATTCGAGTAGGCCATTCCAGTAGCGGTGGGGTTGTGGAACCGAATGTTTCTTTCAGGAGTCTTGAGCCTTAATAAATTTTTGTCGCACTGTTTTTATTTTTTGCGGATCCTGAGCGATTTTAATGATAAAATTTTCTTAAAATAGGATAGCTATTACTATGACGCAAGACTTGGCACGATGTACAGATGTTTACAGCATTTTTCACATTTGACGCACTAGCAAGCAACCGAAGCGAGATTGGGATTTTTCTGGGAATGTTTCAATTTTAGGCAGTTTTGTAGCTGAATTTAAAATTAATTTCCCAGGGAAAGAGAGAATACCCTGGGAGCGAGGTTGTCCCGTTTATAATCGTCCCCAGGATCATCTCCGCTTTGAAGATGGCGGGGCGGTTTAGAGCGATAGCTTAGTGCATGATGGTGGGCCGCGAAATGATTGATGGTCTGCCAGACCCTGGACCAATAGAAGAAAAAAAATACTCGGTAAAATGGCTCTCATGACTCGCATGGCTCGCAGATTTAGCAGACCCGTTGGAGGTGAGAAACACTTTTAAACAAGAAAAAATAATGCTTCAGTTAAGGTTTACTCCTGAGTTAGCATTAACCGGCTTTTGAATAACCCGGCCCTGGAGTCTAACTCCTTCCAGGCTAGTAACTCCCTTCTTCCTTAACATGGCAGTCTCCTCCGTAAGTAATTATTCCGTCGCAGCAAATTACGACTAAGAACAAAAAAAATCCAGAGTATTCTTGTAAAAATATGTTTTATTTTGTTCAACTATTTAATGACAATGTTGGTCCTGAAAATCGGTAATTCAAGATAATTTTTTTATGCTTTCCTTAAATTAAATCTTAAGCTTTAAATCTTATTCACAAGTCACAATAGCGTGAAATCGTTTTACAGAATCATCCAACCGCTAATGTTTGATTTTGACTAGACTGAGTTTAGAAAATTGCATTAAGTATCTGAAAAGTTAAACTTGGTATAAGAAAACATAGCAATAGCTTCTATATTCAGCGACTATACCTTGCTTTCTGCTTAACACAATATGGCTGCCGAACAACAGCATTTCTTGCTTGTAGAGCGTTTGTTCGTAGGGTGTTCGTCGTCAATACTTGGCGTTACAATTACGACATTTCGTACAGCTTCTCTGTTTTTTGGGCTTGAACTTGAAATCCAGCGTAGCCATAATGATTACGAAACACATTGCCCCAAGAGGTTTCTTCAGAAAAGTTTGCTGACGAGATGGCCATGCAGATGATTCGAACAGGCGGTTAAAATCCCTTTTTCTATCAATACTATCCTCGTTTTAATCAGCGTGATCTATTTCCTACAACCGTGATTTCTTATCTTCTAAAGAGAGTAACAAAGCTTATTCCATAGATTTTGAACGACTACTACAATTGTAAACCTCCACAAAACACCCATGTTCTGACAATTTTCCGACGTTTCCAAGAACCGTTTCGTTTGTAAGGCGAAGAAAAAGGTCCATTTTCAAGGTCGAATATCTCGGCAACGTTTTAACGAAATCATGTAAAACTTTGCATTATGATTATTTGGATTATCATTCAATGTTTTAACTCAGAATAAAACTAGGCCCAATTTCGTTGCATTTGAGACTTTATTGCTTGTTAATAGTGAATACAAAAATTGATTCAAATACACAGAGATTTGAAATGAATACACCAAAATTATAACTACAAAATGTGTATGATGTTCCACATTGATATAGGCTTTAACCACCACAATTCTATTGTATTCCACCACCATCACCATCACCGCCACCACAATTCTATTGTTTTCCACCACCACCACCACCACCACCAGCCAAATTAAGTGCGAGGTCCCTTAGATCAAGCCAAACTCCTCGCTTCCCGGTTGTTGCCCTTCTAAACGGCACTAACATGGCATCTCCTTACAAAGCTTATAAATTTGGGAAGGTTGTCCAAAATACACGAACTGATACCACCCGTATAATGGCATCCCCTTTTCGCACGACCCGTTCGATTCGTACGAGTCGTACGGGTTGTGAATCCATTGTTTTCGGGTCGTACAGCTGGTGAACTGCATATCTTAAGAGGGACTTAAAGTTTATATTCAAGTATGTGACCCGTACAACTCGTACGAGTCGTGAAACAGTAGTTTACGGGTCGTACAGTTGGTGAAGTCTATTCCAAACCGGCATTCACGATATTTTCCAAAGTAAAAACTGGGGACTGAAACAATTTAACATCCATTTCCTAGTTAGGACTCTAAAACAAGACGGCATGCCAGTTTCACCAAAATCGGCGAGGTACGGTGGTCGCCAAATTCTTTTCGTCTTTCCTTTTCTTCCCTTCCTTTTTTTTTTCAATGTCCTCCTATTCAATTACTCTATGTTCAAGTGTCCTCTGCCCGCCTCGACTAGCTGTGCTATGTGCGAGCAGAGGAAGTTGTTATGTATATATCTGTATGAGAATAAATGAAATGAAATGAAAGTAATAGACTACGACTCTTAAAAATTGTCACGCCAACATGAAGCAATGAGGAATCTTGGCAGTTGATATACACGCACCGTAACTTTTATTTTGTCTTCACTACACAACCGAGTACATTCAAAGGTTGAGGCATTGGTGCGTTGGTCAGCCAGGCCCAAGAATGTTTCATTGAGACAACAAGCTTACAACAAAAAGGACTGAGAGGAAAATAAAATAACATCTATAGTAGCTAAAGCCAGGCACGTAAACTCCAAAAACCTATAATTAGGAAATATAGCGACCGTTTTAACCCCGAGCAAATGCAATGGTGCCGCCTTTGGAGTTTCAGGTTGATATAATAAGCCATAATAAATCAGTCAACGTTTTTTGCACAGAAGTGAAGATAAACTTACACGAAAAGTGCTAGTGGCAAGGCTGCATGACAGTAGAATGTCACAAGGTTTCTCAACCGTCTCTTTTTACAAACATACTATCCATGAGCCTTCACGTGTTACGCTCGAGCCCAGTTCTGTGTTCCGTGTCGGCACGATAAAGATTTATTTCATCAATAACGCTTATCGTAAATTGCATTTTATTGTAACAATTAATAACGTTACTTATAATCCATCAGATGTTTTCGCTCCAGGCTATTGGTTTAAACAGGTCACGTGACTTAATATTCCTCAACTAAATTAGAGAATATCCGAGTGTGTCTTGCTCGGCCATTTTCTCAGATAAGGAACAAATGGTGGCCTCGCCATCACATGAGCTCTTTTTGACAGAGGACAACTGGAGCTTTACTTGCGTCAGACAAACTGCATTCAATGTCATTCCACTTTCCAGGATTGTAAGAACCTGCATATATATGAACACATTTTTCATCAAGGTTACTTGGCTGGAAAACTGCCCATGCAGAATAATGATCGACCGTTAGTGGAGTGTCATCGATCCAGTAAAATAGATTTTGAGGCCACGGTTTTCTGTGAAGACCAAGCCAAGCACCCTCTATTTTTACCGTTTTTTTGTTTTTTAACAGCGCAAGGATAAAGTTATTCTCATCTTCAGATCTGATGATAGCGAGGTCTCCTCCCCGCTTCTGGCAAGTCGTTCGAGCCTCGCTCCATTTGAGGGTCGGCGTGTCGATGACGTAGTAACAGGAATATCCTCGATTAACCCAGTTTTGCGGACAACCTAATCGAGTTAAATATAACAAAGGAGTGTATTTCAGTACAGAAATATTTCAAAACTACATCAATTTTCATGTGATCTGGAAACTAGGCGTTGACGCTCCCAGTTTTAAAGTGGCTGTTCGAAAGCTGACTTTAGTTTATGCTCTCAATATTGCTTGTTTATTCAACTTTTCAGGTATGAACTTTTCGCAAAGAGCCTGTCACATTTTGCAACCCATGTAGAAGATCCTCATAAATCTTTATAAACAAGAAGGCCATGATATCAATAAATGCATTTACTTTTTAATTGGGTTTTATTACGGTCATATCATTATTACCCAGTTTAATTTCACATCTGTCTCCAGTCCAAGGGGGTAGACACGAGCATGAAAAGGTTTGCTTTTCCTTGTCAGGCAAACAAGAACCTCCATTGAAGCAGCTCCTGACCAAACATCCCTGTTTAATAAAAGAAATGAGTAAAGTAAAGAATACAAAATTACATGAAAATCCTGCAGATGTTTGAGGGAAGTTCGGAATGGCTGACCTAAGCCACTACTCAGTTGCACAATTGCATAGGCCTGATTCAACGTTAAACAGGAATAATTTGTTTGTGAAATGAAGTTAAGTTGTACTGTGGGAAAACAGATGAAATTGACATATGATCAGTGCCGTTGTAATCACAATTTTACCAATTGCAAATTTTAGCCAGAAAAAAATATTCAGGGTTTCAACGGGATTCGAACCCATGGCCTCTGCGTTAGCACTCAAGTGCTCTTCCAAACGAGCTGTGATTACCCAGTTCCAGTACCACTTTAAGCAATTGGAAATTTTAGCCCGAAAAAAGTTTTCATGGCTTCAACGGGATTTGAACCCATGGCCTCTGCGTTAGTGCTGCAGTGCTCTACCGACTGAGTTATGAAGACCGCCATATTTTGGAAACAGCTGACCAATTTATCGAGTTCATTTTTACCCGTGAGAGGAATGAGACGTGAAAAGCCCTGAAATTTTTTTTCGGGCAATATTTTGCAATTGCTTAAATTGCGATTACAACTGTGATGATCACATCTCAATTTCTTCCGTATTTGCGCAGTTCAAATTAACTTCATTTCACGTCTCATTCCTATCACGGTAAATTGGTCCGCTCCCAACATAGGGTCTTCATAGCTAAGTTGGTAAAGCACTGTAGCGCTAACGCCGAGGCCATGGGTTCGAATGCCATTGAATCCCTGGTTGTGTTTACACTAGGACAATTTTAGCTAGATAAAGTCAGAAAAGTCCGGAAATACAGTGAAAACACTTTGTCTGTTGAGTGTAGGTTTTTGTCGAGGGTCGAGGGTCGAGGGTTGAGGGAGGTAAAAAAGTTAAAAAAATACTATTATATAAAAGTCAGTGGTATACCGAGTGGTAACAAATTGATCAAAACGATACGATATCCTCACATGTGAAGATATGATATCTTTGCATGTGAAGATATCGATGATTTCACTGACATCAGGTTTTTCTCTTAAATTGTACTTAAATTCGTTGGTGTACCATCGAAACATCTTCGGATCTTCCTCGAAAGTCTTCGGCAATCTTCGGACATCTTCGGAAATTTTGGAAACTCTCGGAAAATGTTCGGGAACGTTCGTCTGGTCTCAAT
>JAHPZR010008431.1:0-12500 GCA_019787425.1 Platygyra sinensis
TTATTTGTCACTTAGTGAAAGCAAGAGACTATGAGGTGAGAGAACATATCCCCGTGCCCTATGATAATCTTTTTAAATCTATTTTAAGCTTCGCGTCACGCTGTCAAGGTTATTTTTAGTCTAGGCGCCCGATCACGCAAGCAATGGCCAACGGTCATCAGGTTGTGTCTGTCCAAATAAGAAATTGAAAATTTAGCGGGCTAAGAGAAAAAAAAATCAGTTTGTTCAGTTGAACTGCCGCACTTTTAGCACTGGAAATCATTTTCAGAGCTGGGCAGGAAAATTATACGTGCTTCTCCGAAGCCGTAAAACAGAAGTCGTGTCATTCCCCAGCATGAATAATGAATGATTATCACAAAGTGCCAAGACTCGAATTTCTAACCTGCTTGAAAGTCGTTTCTCGGAAAGTGCCGAAAGGCTTGAAGCGAAAAGGATCTCTTTCGAAAGGTATTTTAAAGCGCACGACAGCTAAAATATTTGTTTCGCGTTTGTTAGAACTTTCACTCCAAAAAAAACGGTGCAAATCTTTGTTTATTTAATATCGGAAGTGCTGTGTAATATTTACTGCTGACTAGAATTGCATTCCAATAAACACGCACGAAACTCGTTTCTCGAAAAGTATTGAACGGATTAAATCGAAAAACATCTCTTTGGAAAGGTTATTCAAAGCGCAGGACAGCACAATACTTGTTTCCCGTTTGTTAGAACTTTCGGTCCGAAAATCCCGGTTTAAATGTTTGCATATTTAATTTCGAAATTGCTTTGTAATTCAGGGAGGTCCACGCCGAAAAAGGTGCTTCTCTGGAACGAACTAAAACATCGTTTGGATCGGTAGAGACCCTGAGAGAGACCTATCTGGAAAGCCTTTTAAAACTGCTGGTCAGAAAAATTATCTTCTATGTGTTTATCGTGATTTTTACGTCGGAAATTAGTCTTGTCATTTCTCTGCATGGCTGGTTCACAATAGCCGCTCTAGCTGCTGACAAGAATTGCATTCACAACACGCTCTAAAGTCGTTTCGCGAAAAGTACTAAAACGGCCTAAACAGAAAAAAGAGATCTCTTTGGAAAGCTCTTTCAAAGCGCCAGACAGTTAGAATTATTCTTCCTCTGACCTTACGAAATGCGCTTCGAAAATCCCGACGAAAAGTTTTTTGCGTAATTGATTAACTGCTAAAATTAAACCTCAATGTTATTACGTCATTTAAATTGGCCAATCAGGTGTCTTTCCTAAAATAGCCTCTCAGCTTGACCACGCGCTAAAATTAGATTTAAAAAGATTATCATGGGAAGAGGGCCATGTATGGGGGATGTGTTCTCTTAGATCATAGTCTCTTGGTGAAAGTGAACAGTACAAGTTGCGTGATTCAATGGTTACATTCTTTGCATAGCGTGGGTCTGGCGTTATTTGTAATCCGAGAGGTTTGTTTACTTCTAAGGAAAAAATACCTTGACCTTTCAAAAGAATATAAAATTTACAAATGTTAAAAGGGTTTTTTACGAGCGCTGGTTTTATTTTTTCCCGAGAAAACTCCACTATTGCTTCTGGCGAGGTAAACACGATCTTACTTAACACCGTAAGGGCATTCTAGTAAACAACATCTGATTTATCACCGTCAGTGCATTCTATCGCTGACGCCAGACGTAATACCTTCTTTAGCGCATTGAATATTCTCTTCCAAAGTGAACATACAAGCAAAACGAAACTACAGCTAAGCTCTGGATAACTTCAGCCTTGGTAGCCAGCAACTGGTCCCAAATTACATTCTTTATCCTTGCATATGTTCTGACGTCTATATCCGAGGGATTTTGGCCCAATTTTGACCAAATAAACATTTTTCCCTTCGGCGGCTATTTACTTCATGCATAGTTAATTCGCTAACTTGACAAAACTATCATGAGGGAGGATATGACGAAAAGAGCTGAGAAATGGCCTGTAATTGGCTAAGGATGACATCATCCGGTGACGACATTTGGCCGAGCGAGTGGGAGTTCGGGACTGCTACCGACAAAACTAAAAAAACAAGAATTTTTAAAAAAATTAAAACCGCGCTTTTTTAACTCTTTTTCGCTCAGAAAAATATTACGTAATATTTAGCAACAACGTTTTGCGAGAAAACATTACCCGGAAACAATTTAAAAGATGGTTAGGACTTGTTCCCATATCTCAAACCACCCTTGGATACCTTGTGATGCGTACACAAAGTAAATACTGATTATAGGCCTAAGCACTGAAAATACTGATTAGGGTTAGGGTTAATGCAAGAGGTTAATGGTTAGCTTCTTTATAGCGTTCGGGTTTCCGATTAGGTACTTAAATTAAACCCCCCATTTGTAGTGCATCTCTCGGTGGTCTAGTGGTTAGAGTGGAAGACTGCCGAGCTAGCGTCCCGGGTTGAAATCGACATTGTCTCATCGAAATTTTTTTAATTTTTTTCCCCTTTAAAATTGAAGAGACTTGCACTTTGACAACATTTGTTGAGCAGAAACTAAGTCTCTGTGTCAAGAAACTTAGAAATTTCATGCGAGTCTACGTGAATAGGGAGAGGGCAGTTTGAGATATGGAAACATTCTTTGCCTGAAGCGGGTCTAGCGTGACTTGTAATCGGAGAATTCTGTTTATGTCTGAGGAAAAAATACCTTGACCTTTCAAACGACTATCAATTTACATATGTTAAAAGGGTTTATGACGAGCGCTATAAAACATGATAAAAGGCCAAGTTTTAACTTTTTTCCCCAGAAAATTCCATCATAGCTTGTGGCGAAGTAAACACGATCTTACATTTATCACCGTCAGCGTGATCCATGGCCAGAAGTAATACCTTTATAGCGCATTGAATATTCCCTTCGAAAGTAAACAGAAACAAAAATTCCAGATTACGAAATCTTCTGTTTCGCACGCAAAACGAAAATACAGCTTAACTCTGGATAGCAGAGCAGCTGGTACCAAATTAGATGCTTTATCCTGGCAAATGTCCTGCGCCCATCGCCGAAGGATTTTGGCCCAAGTTTGACCAAATAAACATTTTTCCCGTCGGCGGCCATTCTTTTCTCCAAACAGTTAATTCGCTAACTTGACAAAACCCTCCTGAGCCCAGCCTACGGCTGCGCGGTTTAATAAACCGCGAGCCGAGCAAGAACCGCTCGGCCTAGGGCCGCGCGGTTAAAAAAAATAAATAAATAAACCGAAGGCAAAGCAAGAAACCGCCCAGCCTTCGGCTGCGCGGTTTAATAAGAGGGACACTAGACAGTTTTGTTTTTGTAGTCAATGTAATGTTATTTAACACATAGGAATGCTTTTAGCTGATACAATATCATCCATAGTGCAAAACAGGCCTATCCCACGCAAAAGCATAAACTAGTAGTAATCAAAGATTAGGAAGTGCGTTCTGCAAGATATGTAGTGTGGTAATAGAAAGTGGGTTTTTTGATGAAAAGGAAATGGAAACTTATGGTTGACTGCGGCTTTATATGAACTGAACTTATTCTTTTATCGGGAGTTGTACACAGTTCCCTCACACTTCGAGGAATACAGAAAAGAGCCAATGTACAGGCATGACGTAATCGATGTACAGGACAACGAGGCCAAACGCCGCACGTGTTATTTTCTCATGCACGTGTAATCAGTCCGGGATCGTTATCATTTTTGATAACCATGTGACGTCATATAATGGTGGCCATTTCAAAAATTGGGAATTTTCGTATTCACTTCGCTTTGCTCGTTATTTGTTCGATTATGCTCGGGTGTTTTACCCATAACTCTATTCGATAAGTACCAAGAAAGGAAGAGCCTCGCGTGTTTTGAAGATGGCGGCTGAAGACCAGCGTAAACGATGTAAAATGCTACTCGTAAAGTGAAACAGCGCTTGCAATTTTGCATACAGATCAGGTATGTTTTTCATTTTGTCATTAGATTTAAGTTGCTTGCAGATTTTTGCGACAATCACAAAAAATATGTCGTTAATCTTCACGCTATATACTTGGGATTTAATCTGTTTTTAGTGTTGTGCACGATCTGTGAAAAAAGTGCACGGGGTTGTTTTGATTTGCGATGTGCTGTTCGTAACGGCGGCCATATCTACATCTGTAATTGATGTGTTCCTAGGTATTGAGATGGCGGATGCTGGTACCCATAGAATCAAAACAGCAAATTTATGTCGATTTTGTGGCAAGACTGCGTCTTCGATTCAAAAAGGACTTCTGCAAGACCTAAAGAAAAATTCAAGCTTGAATTCGAACGACATGATATCGACATTGAAGAGGACAGCGAGTTTATTCATCCCCGCCAGTCTAATGTTTGCCTCACGTACGTGAGGTATTTTTATCGCCTGAGACGGTCAATCGGCAAATGCATTAAAAGGTAAGTTGCCTATATTTTTGAGTCCAAGATTCAATGTCCACACATTCGTGGTCCTGAGATATTTTCAAGAAATGCCGGCCAAACTAGGTCAGTTTTCTGGCACACCAGTCATTAATATAATGAAGCTTATCGTTGAATTCAGCGAGTGACAACAATGGGGTAACAGGCCTACGCAACTCCTATCCGCGTGTAATAGCCGCTTTAGGAAGTTTTGCTCGAACTAGTATATCTCTAAGGATCTGCCCCTTTTGTATGGTACGATCTGGGGATCTTTGAATATTTCGCTAAGCAAAAATCCTGTGGTTTTGGAAGGACATAGGTCATACGTCAGGTTGGCTTCCGCTGCAATCAGCGTGAAATTTGTAGAGTTTGAAACCTCTGTTTTTTGCCAGGTTTCTTCTCTCTCGGCTCGTTTGTATTGCCAGATATGTTTTAAGCTCTCTAAATGTTAGCTCTGGAAGAACAAATATTCCGTGAACATGTTAGCTACTTGCATTTTACGTGTTACTACGCCGAGCCTGGCTGTGAATTAAACTTATACTGTTTGTTATCACGCAAACTAAACGAAATTAAGTTACAGCTCTTCAAGATGTATTTACTGTTACTTTTTCGTTTGTATTTACTACAAACTGTCGAACAAGCAGCTTCGCCCGCTACCAAGAAAATGAAGCCTGAGGGAAAATGGAAGCTATTATCATATTAGTGTCAATAAACAACGCTTTTGTGAACAGAATATTTGTTGTCTACCTTCGCTGTGTCAATTAAATTCGCAGTAACTTTGGACGAAGACAGTTTTCTTCCATACATTTCTCTTTTTATTCCATAATCCCATAACCTATTATGAAGCAAACCTAAATTTAATTCAATGACGCTGCATTGTGATGTTGTGAGTAGCCCCTTTCATCGCAGCGCCTCGTCGACCGGCATATTGAATTATACACTGTTGCTACCAAATAACGTCACGTGAACGAAATCCTGTGCAACGATTGGTTTATGGTTTGTTTTGGTGAGGTTATCAAAAATGATAACGATCCCGGACTAGTTATTTGGCCACATGTGTTATTTTCTCTTGCATGTGTTATTTCCACTTGCACGTGTTATTTTCTCTTGTACGTGTTATTTTCACTTGCAAGCGTATATGAGGCCCAAAGCCCCTGAAAAAACTTAGAGGGACGGCCAAATTGCAGAAAAAAATCTCGATTTCTCACGCCTGCAAACCAAATTAGGATGCGTTCTCTCGTTCCTCGAGAACGCAATTATAACAGACGTAAAGAGTTCAAATCAGACCGGCTCTCGCCATTCTGATTCAGTACTTGAGGAAAGTATTTTCTCATCGTGCTGTGATCCGTTACAAGTTCTAAGAGAAAGGTAGGGACATTTACAAACATTAAACAAACCAACAGTTCTACTTCAAATGTACCAAAGCAGCGAGTTTATTTTTAAGTTTTGTTAGGTGCTTCTTCTCAATTGTAAAGCTTAAGAGAGACGTTCCACTTATACCAAGCGAGGAGTGGCTAAAACTATATATTGCGCTGACGGTGTTCCATCGACTTTTCTTTCGGTGATGCGGTGTTCGGCAATATTTTTTTGCGGTGTTGCGGTGTTCAAAGCCCCCCAATGTCCCCCTCATGTAATCGCAGCCAAATTTCAGCCCGGGTCGAAACGTGAGTTTGGGAAGGCGCAGTGATGAAATATTCAACGAAACAAAATTGCGGTAACTGAGAAATTGTGCTGAAACTCCGGCTGAAATTGCAACAAATTTAAACCACGGGAGCGGGCTGGAATTATTCGCCATGTCAGCTAATAGGGTTGACTTTTCTCTTTCAGAATTATCCAGCATGAAGTGCTTTGTCACTCTTGGAATACTCGCTTTCGCCGTCGCCTTATCAGGTAAGAGCTCACTGATAAATACTTTATCTTACCTTATACCTTCCCGCTTTAACTGGAACCGCAGAAAACGAGACAAAGCTCTGAGCTCTGACAGTTGGCAAGCTTTTATCGATCTTCAAAGGATCAGTCTTTCCGCGTGGGATTTAATCTGGCTCAGTGAATCTCATGAAATATCTTTACTACGATAAAGAAAAATGGCGGATCGCTTATATAGGTTTTTATGTTTGTCCCTTAAAAAGAGGGTAAATGGCTATTCTGTGAGGCAGTTGGGATTCTTAACAAGTTTTTGTTTATTTACAATACAGTAAAAAGCCGCGAGTAAGAATCTACATTTTTCCAGGTTAGCCTAAACAGGTTCTTATATCAAAGGTATTTAACAGAATTTTGGGCTATTTAGGTTCTTAACATGCAGGATTCTTATTTTCTGAAGAAGAAATTCATTGTACCTGATAGAGCTTTATTTCAGAAACAAAATTAACACTATAGTTTTTATTCAAACATCTTAGATGCCTTCAGCCCCGTTGGAGTGGCTTTTAAAGGCAACAATGGTAAATATCTCAGTCGTATTCACCGTTCAGGACTCGACAACGCCGAATTTGCAAAGGACAACACGCATCCGGCCACAAGGTTCCTTGCTACAGAGAGTTGTGGAAAACTGCTGCTGAAGTCCAACAACGGAAAATATCTGTCCAGGATCTACCGTGGGGGGATCAGTAAAATTGAGGCCGCGAAGGACACCCCAGACGACGCGTGCCATTTTACAGTCCACAATCAAGCCAATGGTACCGTGGTGCTACAAGCAAACAACGGAAAGTACATGTCGCGAATTTATCGTGGCGGTATCAACTATTACGAGGCAGAAAAAAGTCAGATTGACGACGCTTGCAAAATGAAGCTCGAATTTCAGTTGTAGGCAGTAGAAGTTGAAGCGATGTCGGGCGTTCCATCGTGCGAAACAAATAATCAGTAGGCTTGTAAACAGGGCTGTAAGGTGTTAACGTTAACATGGTGTAAGCAGTTGAGAAGGGAAATAAAGTGTCACGAGGGTAACTAAGGAAGAATATTGAGTTTCAATTTCTTTATCAATGGCAACTTTTAGCGTGCAGGAGAGGGAGTGGGCGGGGGAGTCTCTCGCACGGTTCACGCTCGGAAAAATAACGAACCACGAATCTCGGATATTAAAATTTGATGCTCCCGAATCACAAAAATAAACAATTAACGTACCTTTTTTTCTGCTCTTGCGCAAAGAAAAGTGGGAAAGAGAGAGTTTCTAGAGTAAATGAAATCAAAAAAGCGAAGGAAAGGCTGCATATTAAAGGTCAGCGATGAAAGCTTTCGATTATTTGAAACGCGCGCGTACTATATTGTAGGTACCGAGTTGTTACGATAATTGCATGATGGTCGCATTGAACTTTTTCATATCCTGAGGTCTCGCGACTAAAAATCTTGTGGCATAAAGTCGTGAAATCACGAATATCAGTTATTAATTCTTCAAGGGTCTTTCAGTGTCACATTCACGAGTCACGAAGAATAATTTGTCAATATCACGTTTCACGGAAAAAAATCAGCTATTATAAATCACGCTTCACGTATGTTAATTATTCTGGTGGAGGTGAACCCCGCTGAAAATAAAAGCCTACATATTTCAGAGGCTCGGGGGTGTGCGTAAACTAGAACCGTGACTAGAGAAGGCTTCATACTGCAGAAGAAAGGTAGGGCCCTGGAAATCAGGCTGTCTATACGTGCGAAAAGTAAATTTTCTTGCGTATTTACCTTTCAAAGAAAGTCTAGTCTGTTGAAAAACGTTGCCAAAATATAATTGTAAAAATTAAATACCGCATCTCCTTGTGTTGAATATTCACAAGGAATGGTATCAAATAATCAAAATTACTACGAAAGCCATTAACTTGACTAGAATTGACCTATTTTGAAGGGAAAAAAAAGTAAATTACTAAGAGCTAAAAAGAAAATGTCAAAAGGGACCAAAATTTGATGAATGGGAACCTTGAGATATAAGGTTCTGTACTTTGGGAGAGGTGAGATTTTGATCGGCAAATACACCGAATGCAAATATGGCGGACCACTCGGTCGTCGCCCGGAACGAGCTACATGAAGCTACATGGAAGCGAGGTTAGTCAGTCCAATGTTTTGCTTTGAAGTTGCTTCCCCAGAAAACTCTTAATTTGTCGTCGATCTGTTCTGTTTTATTTCGCTGTGCCGACGAGTTGCTGTGTTTCTGAGTGCGACGAGAAGGGATAGAAATCTTCCACCGTTCACCTCTAAGGGAAAATAGTGGATCAATGCAATTCGTTGAGACGAAGAACAGGAGTTCACGATCGCCGCGGGAACTAAAGGTTGTTTGCTACGTTTCGGGATAGAAGATCTCGGAAAAATCGTTTAAATGACGAGCTTATGTGGTGTCTGGTGGTGTTCCCACACGATTTTCATGGCCAATACCCTCCTCAAGTTAAAGAAAGCTCTTCTTGAATGATATCCTCTGTCTCAAAGGAAGAAGTTATTTGCGTTCGCGTCCACTCGCACGGAATCACACGAAGCAAATACTACGGTGCAATAACCAAGCGAATGAACTTCAACTTCCCCGTCGTTGAAACCAGTGAAAGCATTGAGCCAAATGACAACAACTTGGAGCTAAATGCGATCGCTTACACATTTTCTAAGATCGATTCCAACCTGAACTTTAACAATTCTTTCGGCGATCGTGAACTTCTTGCCTCCGTCTTTTGGTTTCTCCTCCGAAGCGATCGAGGAATCTGAAAGAAAGAACACTCTCTCTGCTGTGGAAGATTCTACTCTGTTGCGGTGGCATTCAGGAACACAAAAACGCGTAGGGAGGGCGAAACAAAGGGACCAAATCGACAACGAAGCAAGACTTTCCTGAAAAAGCATTGTCAAAACAAAACTTCAAAGCCTGACTAGCCTCGCTTTCATTTGACTCGTCCCGGCGCCGACCGAGTGGTCCGCCATATTTGCATTCGGTGTATAAAACATGGTTTTCTCAAATATCTCTGAGTCGGTGAAGTAAAGATGATAAATTTTTGTACTGCCTTTTGACCTATGTTAACACAAATGTAACTCTTAGTTCTGCTGTAAAATGGCAAGTTCCTTGTGAAAATTTCTTTTTCCACCCTGTCGGTAAACACAGTGTTCACGCTTAGGCCCGGCTCATACATCGCATTTCTGCCGTGTCGAATGCAATTGAGACAATAGATAATGAGATGCCAGTGACAGGGCGCCGGCTTTGAAGGAAGACCCTTCGAAGAGCGACATGGCTTCTGGACACATGACGGGTTCCTCCTTATTTATCTACATGACGATTTCCTTATCTAGTGTTTGTTGGTGCTGTGTGAGGGGGACTCGATCGTGGCTCTCTTCTTCTTCCAAAGGAATAAAGAACGCTTGGGCTGGGATCTTCTTACGTCCTCGTTTGCCGGAGGGGGTGGGCGATGAAGCCACTCTCTTGCTAGCTTTTTTTTCTTTTTTGCCTTTAGTTAGCAATGGGCTAGATAGCTCTTCAGTCGATGCTAATCCCACTTTTTGTCGGAAAAAGGACAATTCGTTCCTGGCTTGTTGCACCTTCACCACTGCTTTGGATAAACCGCCGATGCAACTGAGCAAGTGAAGCTTCGTTTTCAAATAGAGTTGCGGCGAGCGCTCGGTCACGTGACACCAACGTATTGGTCAGTCGAGTCGTGCTGTGACTCTACTGTCCTAACGACTGGTCAAATTTCTGCTCTTGTTCCTCGATGTCAATGCTGTCTCTCCTCAAGACGCCGTCTCAAAATGAGGAAAACTCTCAGTCTCCACCCTTGCCGGATCTGGTCCGGCTGTTGCAAGAAGCCCGACAAAAAGAACAAGCGGCCCATCGCCGTGCAAAACATTGGCATCGCGCTTACCAGCTGATTCGCAAGGTCCATTTAGCTTCTCAAGAGCGCAACACCGACACCCCAGCCAGTGATAGCTTCGAGTTGTGTCCAGCCTGTTCCAACGCAAGACGCCTCCCGAGTTTGGGAGCTGGGGATCACAAAACCCAAGCCGACGACATCTTGTAGAGAGTCCCTGGGGGGGTACTCCCAGAAATATTGGGTGGGGGTGTGCGGCCCGCTTCCCAAAACCCTTACCCTATTTATGACCAAAATCTGCGATATTCCCTACCCTATTTATGACCTGACCAAAAATTCGAAATCCTATTTATGACCTGAACCTTACATCAAAATCCTGTTTCAGACGTGCGTTATAATTGGATCCCTAGCTCAGACCAAAGTTAAATTACCATAAACATAATTTGTGAAGGGCTTTTGTTAATTTTCTTTTGGTTTCTTAAAAACATACCCATATTGAGGCTGGAGTATAAAAGCCATACCCTATCTATGACCAAATTGGCCAAAATCAGCCAAAATTGATACCCTATTTATGACTAAAACGGCTGAAAAACTATACCCTTTGGGGCCGCACATAAGTATATAGCCCATATAAGGGAGTACCCCCCCCCCCGGGTAGAGAGTGAAGCTCAGTTAACTTGCTCGATATCGACATCGCCTACGACTATCTCTTTTAAAAAGACCAGGCACCTGTGCGAGGCACACGGCTGGCTCTCCGTCAAAAACTTCATATACCCACCAATAAAAGACAGTGAGAATCCATTGACTGTTGATTTTATTTGGTCTCCTGTGTTTGAACAACTCCAAAAAAAAAATGGTGACCAAGGCACAAAACCCAGCCAGCGCGCGCGATGGACATGACCTTGAACTGATGCGACAGCGCTCGAGGGGGATACCCCGATGACGCGACAGCTTTCTAAATAAATATTAAAAAAAACCATTCAGTACATCATCCCCAAGGCACAAGCTAGCCTTCGCGACAGCTCGGGGGTACAACCGCCATCTCACCTTCTCGGGGATACGGGGGGTACGCCATCTCACCTTCAGGGCTGACGACAGCCCCCCAATCTCACCTTCACGGCTGATGACAGCCCCATCACGTCAGCTCGGGGGTACAGGAGGTACAAATCTCACCTTCACGGCGCTGACGAATCCCCTCTGCTGACGCCATGGCACCTCACCAAATGGCGCCCCCAAGCAGAGGGCCCCACGCGCCCCAATGACGTCAGCGCGGCACCTCATGACGTCAGACGATGACGTCACTTTTTCTCGAGCTTTATTGGCCGCCATCTTGGATTTGGGAGCGCGGCCCGGATAATTTGGAACCTATACTACTACTCCCTAACCCTAAAAATAAGCGCTAGCGCTAACCTTAAGCAATAACTTTAACCTTGTGTGCTACTCCTAACCCTAACAAGAATCATACTAACCCTAACCTTGTTCCGTAACCCTAGCCTACAACGTTAACCCCAGTTTCGAGCAGTAACCCTAACCCTGACTCTAATAGAACTGGGAACTCTTAACCCTAGGAGTTAAAGTCAGCATTTGAAAAAACTTAAAAGAGAAACAACGCTAATAGTATTGTGTAACAAAGCAGTTCCAAAAGACACAGACTGTGACATGCAAGTGTTTTAGCATATTTTATTTCTGGAATACGCAATAGAAACGAGGGGAAATAAGTGCAAGGCAGTTTTCTACAGGTATAAACAAATTGGCATGCGAAGTTTGGAGCTGTGTTGGCCATGTTCGATTTCAGCGAAAAATCTAGCGGACATTCTTGCACGTGGCCTTTCAACTGAGCTTACATGCTGTGTGAAATGAACTTTTCATGGTTCTCTAAGTGAAATCAAAGTCCTTGGGCGGCGCGATAATGTGAAGTCAAAATTTCAACTGTCCGTAAATGACCTGAAATCGACGTTGTCTAAATTAAGCTTGCGCATTGTGTAAAATTAACATTTGCCTGTAACTTGAGTGAAATTAACGTCTTTGCGGTCGCACGTTAACGTGGAATGGACATTCTAACGGTTTTTACCTCAAATCAGCATTTTTTCAAGGTTGCACGCTGCAAAGATCAATATTTTGCGGGATTTTAAGTGAAATTACCGTCTTTGCAGTCACGTGCTGGCGTGACAACAAATACAAGTTTTTGCATACGTAATCTCTCGAAAACGAAGAGCAAACCAGCGAAAAAAAATACAGGGTAATGTTTTTCTATTCAATCGAAAGCGGCATGCAAAATTTCAGGCGCTTTTGCAGAAAAAAAGAAAACCACCTAAGATCGTCACTTAGCATGGTTTTGCACTCACCCCTTCAATTGCAAGTTCACTAAGTAAACATGTTTCGTCTCTAAAT
>JAHPZR010008432.1:0-12500 GCA_019787425.1 Platygyra sinensis
AGCATAATAACCAGCAAAATAGGGCTAACTCTAAGTGAATGTACTGCTCTCTAGCTTTGCACATGAAGGTTTGACTCTTCACATACTTGGAAGTAAAACGTGTTGTAAACTTGCAGTAAAGATGTAAATGTAAATGCAAATTTAATGTCAAACACAGGGAGTGCTTGCGCGAAAACTCAAGCCAGGAGCTCATGATAAAGTGCTTGACAATAATCCAGATCGAATTGGAATTTGTAGACTGATAATCCTGTAATAAGCGGTACCCCTTGAAAGTAATATATCTAATACGAGAAACAGTGTTTCATTGGGATATCCAAACACCGAGAAGAGAGTTGAAAATACGACACGCAGCGGAGTATTTTTGACGAAATTCGAGGTGTTTGGATGGCCGAAGAAACACTGGCTCGAGTGTTTGATATATCTTCTCAATCGAAACAAAAACTAAGGAGTAAACGGAGAAAGTAAAATCGTCAAATCTATGCTAATTTAGACCGGGCATCTAAACCTCCATGCTTGTGATTTTCCTTGTTTTAACTTGATAAATTATTAATAAGTTTGAGAAGTACTGCTGAACGGCGTTAATTTGAGTAGTCCCACTTGTATTCCAAAATCTAGGGGACCTTGGGTCTAGCCACCTCTTCCACCCTCCTTATTGAGAGAAAATTTGCCCCTACCACTTTGTGACGGTAAGAGTTACTCCACCGCACACCCTACCAGTGTGTGCACTCGTCTATCCCCCTTGTAAATTGCATGAGGATTTCTACCACTGAATCAAAATCAAGAACTATTTAAAGTATCGCTGAAGGTTGAGTTATGCAACAAGTTTAATGTTATATGTATTTCTAAATCATTGTTATCCTTCATACCACTATAGGTGAGTAACATGCTACCAGAGAATTTTGTTGAACAGCAAATTCGGATTTACTTTCGCAAGAATGACCCTGACAGTCTGGAGAAAGCTGCATGGTTAGTGAATACTTTGTTACTGCAAACCCTGTCAAGTACTTCAAACCCTTAGCTTGTGTTGCGTGACGACCCTAATAACGGCTGCTTACCAACAAGAAATGCTCTGTTTGGGACATCACGCCAAGTAACGTTGCGTGACAACTCAAATAACGACAGTCACGTTGAGTCGAGAAGGTGATAGTCAGGTTTACCTTGTCATAGGGAAGTGTTTGTTTTGAAGGAAAAACCACCATGCTGTTTTAGAGGAATTGGAGATCATTTCTACACCAAGTCTTACCTGTATGACTTCTTTTGATTGGGACAGGGCAAGGAAAGTCCTATGTCGTGCCCTGGGCTATTGTAGGAGTCGTCACGTAATACTAGCGTTTCTTGAACGCTCTGACGCTCTGATAACGGCCAATGTTCTGACGTCCTGGCAACGACCAATCTCGTTCCCAGAGGTCGTGATTCTTTTGGTCAGCGCCAGGTGGGCCAGCATTAGTTACAGCGGCTTCTCTCGCTACGCATGTTCAGAAACCGTTATTAAACTTGGTCCCATGCTCACAATCAAACGGGAATCAGGACTTTCTGGTTCCGGCTTTTGATTTGCCAAAAGAATTGCTCCTTCGGTCACCGCTGACCTACAAGCTGTAGGAACGAGTCGGATGTTAGCATAGTTTAAGGAGCCTTAGCTTTTGCCGGTTTCAGTTTGTTTTTGTTTGTTTGTTATTCAGTTGATTTTTTTGACAACTCATTTTATGGTTGGTTCCTTTTTTAGTTGTTTTATTCGGTGGTGCAAGGGTCAGCAGTGCACAACGCCAAAGGTAACGTATTTAATTCAAACTTCCGTAATGTCGTCGCAGTAGGCAACTTTCGATATATAAAAATTTAGCTCTAGATGACACAAGCAATGGAAATGAATAAACATGGTCATTCAGTCTCCTTTGTTTGTGTCCTCTGAGCCTGACTGCCCAGTTGAAAGTGGTTTATTGTGCTACATAGACACACAGCAGTCTTTGTTTTGTTTGTTTCCTTGTTTGCATTTTATTCCTCGTCAAAAGTGAGTGATGTTTTCAATTTACAGTTCGTCGCGTGGCAAAATCTGTGACTCAACCAAAGCTTTGCACTTTGCTCCAGTAGCATATGAGAATGAGAGTGTCACGTTCTCCCCCCTTCTCCCCTTCTCCTCCCCCGGCGAGAGCCTCGCGTAAACAATAAACCCGTAACGATGTTGTACTGTTTGTTCATAGGGAGGGGATGATTTGGCGGAATTTACCCCGATGAAGTCATCACAGGAAAGTGGATCAGGAAACACAGAAAGGCGACTCAGCTTTAATGATTGACCGCAGCCTGGAATCTAGGAATTTAAATATGATTAACAACAGCCAAGACGGTTTTAATCCATGGTCTGAGTGGGGAACGTACGTGTCGGCAGATACTTTTAACAGATAATTATTTTTAGTACGTTGAACAGTTAACTTCAGATTCTCGTTTTAACGATGTGAACTCAAATCCAAGTGGAAATGTGAAGAGATATGGAGTGAGGCTCATCTCGTAGTCGCTTGTGGGATCGTTACTAATGCCAATATGGCTTCTCGGCTCTTGTGTTGTCCCCATAACGGTCCCACAAGCCACTGCCAGATGAGACTTCCCCAGATTTCTTTGTTTCTCAAGTGGAGAATGTGACCAATTTAAAAGACCTAATTAAGGTGTTTTAATCAGTGGTTTTAGATTTACAGCTCAGTTTCCGGAATCAAAGCATTTTGTGAGTCACGTGAATCTCAGTTTGAAGCCTGCAGTGTTTGCAGGGAAGTGGTTTGGGAATGACCGGAGTGTTTTAATGTACAAAAGCAAACATAAAATATTTAAATTTCAGTTAATATGTTTTAACACAAACCAATCGCGTGTTACTGATAAAACACGGACGGACATTGTTTTAGGTTAACACGGACGGACATTGTTTTAGGTTTGTAAAATCATAGGTATATTTTTTACTCAAACTGAGTACAATAAATATACTTTTGTTTTAGGAGGTTGTTAATAATTTTTGCCTTGTTAATAAGAAGTACACACATAGACTCTCAGAATCGTACTTGGCAATTTTTTCCAAGATATGGCGCTTCGCATGGACAGACCTTTTTACTGGCGAGATTACAACTTCTCAAGGGTTGCTTGCAATATTTCTCTTACTCATTTAATAATAGACCTTTTTCGCTTGTACATTTTGTTTTCCCAATACAGATCATGTGATGATACTCAGGAGATTTGATCCTTTGTCTTGTTCATTAAAAAGAGTACATGCAGACATATTCATGCTTGCATGTACCATTTTTAATGAACAAAACAAAAGATCAAATCTCCTGAGTTTCATCACATGATCTGTATTGGGAAAACAAAATGTACAAGCGAAAAAGGTCTATTCATCAAGTTTAAAAAACAAAATCACAACCGTGGAGGAGGTTTGGATACCGGGTCTTAATTAGCATAGATTTTGACCATTTTCTCCTTTTGCTCCTTAGTTTTTGTTTCGATGAAGATATATCAAACACTCAAGACTGTTTCATCTGCTATCCAAACACCATGAATTTCGAAAGATAGTGTTTGACCAGATTTTCAAACACCCTACCCTCCCAGCAGAGGTTTCTTTCTGACAAGCCTTAGCATGTACGAAGTCGTTCGCGTCTCTTGTATTTCACGTAGTCGGCTTGTCATAAGAGACGCGAACGTCTTCGCACATGCTAAAATACTTGCCAGAAAGAAACCTCTGCTAGCAGGGTCTAAACACCCAGAAGAGAGTTGAAAATTTATATGTGTAACGAAGTATTTTTGGTTTGATCAATGCGGATTGTCCCAGAACCCCTAATCCTGGATGTAGGAAACCCGGAAATCTGGAATCCCGGAAATCAAGGCCCGCAATCCTTAAACTCGGAATTGTTTTCAGATGACAAAGAGACAGAGACTCTTAGTTAGAGAAAATGTATGGGCCAATGCAATATAACTTAACGTCAGGGCCGACACCGAACTGATATCTCCTGATCATTGAATGGTACTCTTCATGTTGTAGTTGATGTCTATAAATTTCTCCACAATTCTATTTGTTGTGAAGTATATATGAAATAATTCATATTTGAACTGCGGTTGTAGATAAAAGTGAAGAATTTAAGCAATTGGAAAGACGAAGCCTGAAAAAATCAGGGCTTCAACGGGATTCGAACCCGTGACCTCGTTTTCGAGAATCGACGGAGATTGAATTAACGCAAGAGACTAGATCATAACGTGCGTCCCTTAAGAGTGATTTGAATCAGGATCAGTGATCCCGAAGATCACCAATTAAGGGTACGTTCCTTCGGGGTGATCTGCATCAGGATCAGTGATGCAAGATCACCTGGAGATCACTCAGATCATGGTACATAAAAGCCGTTGAATCCATTCTGGTCAAGGATTCATCGGTTCCTTTGATGCACCATCATCTTGGTGGTCTTGGATCACTGATTCTGATCCAGATCATCCCAAAGGAACGCATTCTCAGATCATGATGCAGCAAATTAAAAGAACCGATAAATCCGTGACCAGAGAGGAATTATCGGTTCCTTTTTTGATACACCATGATCCAGAGTGATGTGGATCGCTGATCTACAGTCGCTTGTATTACCAGACCAAAAAACAGCGACAATACAAACTTGAATTTCGGCCATATTTGAGAACGAAGAGGGTGAAGTCCTTATTGCCCAAGAAAATAATTTTTTTGCACTTCAATGAACTGTATCCGTGTTAAAACTTAAATATTGCTGCCCCTTAGTACTTTCATCAGTTATAAAAATACATGTAGAACAAACTTCTGACTCCACCTCCTCTTCGGACGCTCTGAAGAATGCCGCTGTGCGCACAAATATTTTGCTCCACTGACTCTTGTTCCTTTTGAGATTGCCCAGATCGAGCCACTGGAATCGAACACCTCGAAACTAGCATCTCCTGTTTTACACGTTTATATTTCTTTTTAAAGTATATAAATGTGTTTTCCGACTCTTAATGTCAAAAAGACAGGCCTAAATAAATGTACATATAAATGTTGTGCCGCGTAGCACTATGAACACAAACAGAGAATTTCTGAAGCGTAATTTTAAGTGCTAATTGAACCCATGAAAAACCCACTGGGCGTTAGCCCTAGTAAAGGGAATCAGGGAACCACACGAGGTAAAGAGAAAATCTTTTGATCTCGGTGGGAATCGAACCCACGACTTCCGGATTAGATCTACCGTTACTCTGCCGACTGAGCTACGAGGTCGGACAGAGAAAGTCGGGGACGATTATGGTTCCTTTACTGATTCCCTTTACTGGGGCTAACGCCCAGTGGGTTATTCATGGGTTCAATTAGCACTTAAATTTACACTTCAGAGTTAATTCTCTGTTTCACCATTTGTGTTCATAGTGCTACGCGGCACAGCATTTATATGTACCCTTACTTTCTCTTCGCCGCGATTCACCAGCATAATCGTCCCGGTAGATCTAATCCGGAGGTCGTGGGTTCGATTCCCACCGAGGTCAAAAGATTTTTTCTTTAGTTCGTGTGGTTCCCTGATTCCCTTTACTAGGGCTAACGCCCAGTGGGTTATTCATAGGTTCAATTAGCACTTAAATTTGCACCGGGTTAATTCTCTGTTTCACCTAAATAAATGTAGACTTGCCTGACATCAGTTTCAGGGTAGAATAACTTAGCGAGCGAGGCGAGCTGGGAGGTTAGCAAATGTACTTCATTCCTATGTTTCCGGCTTTCCAGTATTCCAGTCTTAGACCTCAGGGCAGGGGATACTCCCATTAAAAAAAGGACGGGGTGCTCGTCGAAAAGAACCCCTAAGAGGGACCAAAGCCCTGTTCTGTGAGCCACTACGCTGGACAAAAACCACACAGACAAGATATTATACCAGTTACGCCGGGTTGTCCACTGCTGTAGACGCTAATAAACTAGAAAAACTACAAGTAAAGAACTCTAATACAGAAGAGGATAAAAAAGGAGCTGAGCAACCGCTTATACAACAGTAGAAGTGCATAACAATCCCTTGGGAAAAATAAAGCAGGAAATCTGGGCATGAACTATGGCCGACATGCTCCAACCGATTGGTAGCCTTTCCTACGGAGCCTTTAAAAAGGTACGACTTTTTGTTTTCATTGTAGTCTAGTTTTCTATATTTTGGGGGCGTTTTTAATAAAACATTTATTCCACTCGCGCTTGTTGGATGTGAGATGATTATAGCCAACTCGGCGCTACGCGCCTCGTTGGCTATCTATCATCTCATATCCAACGCGCGCTCATGGAATAATTGTTAAATATACCCCTTTCTTTCTACCCATGATGCACCGGCCTGAAGCCCAGGCTGTGTTATATACGGGCAAGATACTAATTTCGGCCTTCTTCTCAAGAAAATTTTAAGTATATTAAGAAAAGGAATGATTGACCAAAAAGTGGTGGTAACTGACGTAACGAAGTGGCCGTGTCAATCACACTCTATGCCTGGTACACGACGTTATTGGAAACTCTTGTCAGCGGACGATACTATTAGGCGCCATTTTAACAATCGTTTTGACTTCTTCGGCTTGCTACGGACCTCTTCCTACTGTAGCTTGTTAAAACATAATTTCAAGTCAAGACTTACCATGTTATTTCTTGGAGATACAACGTAATAGAGATGAGTAATCAAAGGGTATCTATATGGCTGGATATACAGGGTTCGCACACTTACGACCTGTCAAAATTCCATGACTTTCCATGACTTTTTCCATGACTTTTTGAAATATTCCATGACCTAAGTTAAGCTATTTCCCTCCGGCAGTAGTGTCAAAACAATCATTTATTCAGCTGAAATTACATTTGATTTTTGGACTTGCCAGTTAATTTTTCAACTTTGGATCTTAATGCCTTTCATTCATAGAAAACATACCGATTTTCCATGACTTTCCATGACCTACACCTAAATTTCAGGACTTTCCAGGCCTGGAAAATGAAATTGTAAAATTCCATGACTTTCCAGGTTTTCCAGGACCTGTACGAACCCTGATATAATCGAAAAAATATATAAGTTACTGAAAATCTGCGAATTTTATCAGCAATACAACGATGGCAACAGAAGAAAGTGACGATGATGTTGTTTCCACTACTTACTCACCCAGCATTGCTCAAAGAACCGAAAAGTGTTTTTGTTCTGAGATCATGGTTTAAGTCCACCGTTAACTTAGCCATTGAAGAACAAGTGAGCCAGGCGGTAGAGTCTAGAAACGCTTCTTCTTCCAAAACAAAGCATCCGTCCTGGACTTATGGCTCATTTGCCAAACTTCGGCGTGTGTCAGTTTTGGAAATTAGAACTGCTTTCTAGACTCTTATTATTTTCTTGAAATCAGCCATCCAACAGCCTTCGCTGCAAAAATTTCTTGGATGTCCCATAATAATCTTTCATACGTAAAGTGCCGTGAGCATTGCGTGCGTGACTTATAGCTCGCCTTAGTGTGTGACTCAGACACGGCCGGGGACTGGCGAGAAAGGCCAGGCAGCAAAGTCCTTGAAATTTGACCTGTACCGAGCTAACCTGCGATCAGGCGTCCCTTACATTTTTTGTCGCTGTGGGAAGGTACGCCTGATACAATTACTTGACTATTTGTCTGTTGCTAGTCCAGAATCTGGACTTTTCTCTGATTGGTCAAGAAACAAAATGGTACTTAGAACTAAGCCATGATTGGTTACCTTAGTGGCGGTGTGATTTCCGGTAAAAAAAAAATCTTGCGTGCTGATGAATTCCATCATGACATCTGATGAGTTGCGAGCGAATGGAGCAAGTTTTTGTCAGCTTTAAATTCTTCTCTTGAGAGTCTTGTTCACAAACTCTCAATGATGAACAAATAGAATGCATTCATTGAATCGCATGCCATGGGAGAGGTGTTTTGGCGGTGCTCCCGACGGGATTAAACAAGAGCGAAAAATGTGTATTACACCGTTTTCGTTGATACGCGACTTTCGAAAACAAAATACCCGCGGAAACCTTTCAAAAATTTCCGTCAATCATACATGTTATCGACAGATCGGATCGAAATCCACCAATCACAGCCCGCGAGCATGACGTAAAAATAAAGTATTGAAATAAAGTATTGCAGTATGTAAAGAACGTCTGAAGGTCACACCAATGGCCATGATTGGTGGATTTCGATCCAATCTGTCGATAACACACAAGACTTCCGGTAATTCTGCTTGATTAGTCGCGCTGACAGATATTTTAATTAGGGGGCGGCAGACAAATAGTCAAGTAATTGTATCAGGCGTACCTTCCCGCCGCGGAAAAAATAAGCCAAAGACAAAGCGCAGGTGGCTTAAATTGGCAAGCAAGCGTTCCGTGAGTGTGTATCGTGGATTTCCAAGCAGATGATTACTTCGAGTTGTGACAGGATCGAGCCCGCCGCGAAGAAAAAACTGAAGACAAAGAACGCCTGATCGCAGGTTAGGAAGAAAACTTCAGCTCAAATGTAAGTTTTGCTTTGTATTTCAGCGTTCCTTTGCTGATGAATTTTCCCTTTCATATGCTTTCTTTCGGCATGAGCAGCATGTTAGCTTAAGGCTTCCTCTTTCAGTGTTGTCAAAAATAATCATTTCATGGAACGAGCAGTTTTTTTACCAAAAAAATAATTTTACGTAGAAACATTTAAACATTTAAGTCACTGACGTAGCCGATTTGCAAAACGTTCAGCCTCTATCTCTAGGGACTATTCATTGACTTGATTTACGCATCGATTCGTGCACTAGATTTCGTAAGTGGAGATTGTTTTCCTTGGCCTAACACTGCGCTAACACTAACGTATCCTGACCTTAACTCTAACCTAATCCGAAGCGCTAACCCTGAGCAATAACTTTAACCTTGAACGCTAGCCCTAAGTATTAGTATAGGTTCCAAATTATCCGGGCCGCGCCCCCAAAACCAAGATGGCATGCAAATAAAGTTTGAGAAAAAGTGACGTCATCGTCTGACGTCATGAGGTGCCGCACTGACGTCATGGGGGCGCGTGAGGCCCCCTGCGTGGGGGCGCCATTTGGTGAGGTGCATGGCGTCAGCAGAGGGGATTCGTCAGCGTCGTGAAGGTGAGATTTGTATCTCCTGTACCCCCGAGCTGACGTGATGGGGCTGTCGTCAGCTGTGAAAGTGAGATGGCGTATCCCCCGTACCCCTGAGAAGGTGAGATGGCGGTTGTGCCCCCGAGAAGGTGAAATGCCGGTTGTACCCCCGAGAAGGTGAGATGGCGGTTGTACCCCCGAGCTGACGCGATGGCTGTACCCCCGAGCTGTCGCGATGGCTGGCTTGTGCCTTGGGGATGATGTACTGAATGTTTTTTTTATATATATATTTATTTAGAAAGCTGCCACGTCATCGGGGTATCCGCCTCGAGCGCTGTTGCGTCAGTTCAAGGTCCTGTCCATCACGCGCGCTGCCTGGGTTTTGTGCCTTGGTCACCTTTTTTTTTTTTTGGAGTTGGTCAAACACAGGAGACCAAATAAAATCAACAGTCAATGGATTCTCACTGTCTTTTATTGTTGGGTATATGAAGTTTTTGACAGAGAGCCAGCCGTGTGCCTCGCACAGGTGCCTGGTCTTTTTTAGGCGATCTCGATATCGAGCAAGTCAACTGAGCTTGACTCTCTACAAGATGTCGTCGGCGTGGGCTTTGTGATCCCCAGCTCCCAAACTCGGGAGGCGTCTTGGGATGGAACAGCCTGGACACAACTCGAAGCTATCACTGGCTGGGGTGTCGGTGTTGCGCTCTTGACAAGCTAAATGGACCTTGAGAATCAGCTGGTAAGCGCGATGCCAATGTTCTGCACGGCGATGAGCCGCTTGGTCTTTTCGTCGGGCTTCTTGCAACAGCCGGACCAGATCCGACAAGGGTGGAGACTGAGAGTTTTCCTCATTTTGAGACGGCGTCTTGAGGAGAGACAGCATGGTCATCGAGGAGCAAGAGCCCAAATTTGACCAGTCCTTAGAGCAGTTGAATCACAGCACGACTCGACTGACCAATACGTTGGTGTGTCACATGACCGCGCGCTCGCCGCAACTCTATTTAGACTTTGAAAACGAAGCTTCACTTGCTCAGTTGCATCGGCGGTTTATCCAAAGCGGTGGTGAAGGTTCAACAAGCCAGGAACGAATTGTCCTTTTTCCGACAAAAAGTGGGATTAGCATCGACTGAAGAGCTATCTAGCCCATTGCTAACTAAAGGCAAAAAAGAAAAAAAAGCTAGCAAGAGAGTGGCTTCATCGCCCGCCCCCTCCGGCAAACGAGGACGTACGAAGATCCCAGCCCAAGCGTTCTTTATTTCTTTGGAAGAAGAAGAGAGCCACGATCGAGTCCCCCTCACACAGCACCAACAAACACTAGATAAGGAAATCGTCATGTAGAGAAATAAGGAGGAACCCGTCATGTGCCCAGAAGCCGTGTCGCTCTTCGAAGGGTCTTCCTTCAAAGCCGGCGCCCTGTCACTGGCATCTCATTATCTATTGTCTCAATTGCATTCCACACGGCAGAAATGCGGTGTATGAGCCGGGCCTAAGCGTGAACACTGTGTTTACCGACAGGGTGGAAAAAAAAAATTTTCACAAGGAACTTGCCATTTTACAGCAAAACTAATAGTTACATTTGTGTTAACATAGATCAAAAGGCAGTACAAAAATTTATCATCTTTACTTTACCTACTCAGAGATATTTGAGAAAACCATGTTTTATTTGCTGACCAAAATCTCACCTCTCCCAAAGTACAGAACCTTATTTCTCAAGGTTCCCATTCATCAAATTTTGGTCCCTTTTGACATTTTCTTTTTAGCTCTTAGTAATTTCCTTTTTTTTTCCTTGCAAAATATGTCAATTCTAGTCAAGTTAATGGCTTTCGTAGTAATTTTGATTATTTGATACCATTCCTTGTGAATATTCAACACAAGGAGACGCGGTATTTAATTTTTACAATTATATTTTGGCAACGTTTTTCAACAGACTAGACTTTCTTTGAAAGGTAAATACGCAAGAAAATTTATTTTCCGCACGTATAGACAGCCTGATTTCCAGAGCCTTTCCTTTCGTCTGCAGTATGTAGGCATCTCTAGTCACGGTTCTAGTTTACGCACACCCCCGAGCCTATGAAATATGTAGGCTTTTATTTTCAGCGGGGTTCTCCTCCACCAGAATAATTAAAATACGTGAAGCGTGATTTATAATAGCTGATTTTTTTCCGTGAAACGTGATATTAACAAATTATTCTTCGTGACTCGTGAATGTGACACTGAAAGACCCTTGAAGAATTAATAACTGATATTCGTGATTTCACGACTTTATGCCACAAGATTTTTAGTCGCGAGACCTCAGGATATGAAAAAGTTCAATGCGACCATCATGCAATTATCGTAACAACTCGGCACCTACAATATAATACGCGCGCGTTTCAAATAATCGAAAGCTATCATCGCTGACCTTTAATATGCAGCCTTTCTTTCGCTTTTTTGATTTCATTTACTCTAGAAACTCTCTCTTTGCCACTTTTCTTTGCGCAAGAGCAGAAAAAAAGGTACGTTAATTGTTTATTTTTGTGATTCGGGAGCATCAAATTTTAATATCCGGGATTCGTGGTTCGTTATTTTTTCCGAGCGTGAACCGTGCGAGAGACTCCCCCCGCCCACTCCCTCTCCTGCACGCTAAAAGTTGCCCATTGATAAAGAAATTCAAACTCAATATTCTTCCTTAGTTGCCCTCGTGACATTTTATTTCCCTTCTCAACTGCTTACACCATGTTAACGTTAACACCTTACAGCCCTGTTTACAAGCCTACTGATTATTTGTTTCGCACGATGGAACGCCCGACATCGCTTCAACTTCTACTGCCTACAACTGAAATTCGAGCTTCATTTTGCAAGCGTCGTCAATCTGACTTTTTTCTGCCTCGTAGTAGTTGATACCGCCACGATCAATTCGCGACATGTACTTTCCGTTGTTTGCTTGTAGCACCACGGTACCATCGGCTTGATTGTGGACTGTAAAATGGCACGCGTCGTCTGGGGTGTCCTTCGCGGCCTCAATTTTACTGATCCTCCCACGGTCGATCCTGGACAGATATTTACCGTTGTTGGACTTCAGCAGAAGTTTTCCATCACTCTCTGTAGCAAGGAACCTTGTGGCCGGATCCGTGTTGTCCTTTGCAAATTCGGCGTTGTCGAGTCCTGAACGGTGAATACGACTGAGATATTTACCATTGTTGCCTTTAAAAGCCACTCCAACGGGGCTGAAGGCATCTAAGATGTTTGAATAAAAACTATAGTGTTAAATTTGTTTCTGAAATAAGGCTCTATCAGGTACAATGAATTTCTTCTTCAGAAAATAAGAATCCTGCATGTTAAGAACCTAAATAGCCTAAAATTCTGTTAAATACCTTTGATATAAGAACCTGTTTAGGCTAACCTGGAAAAATGTAGATTCTTACTCGCGGCTTTTTACTGTATTGTAAATAAACAAAAACTTGTTAAGAATCCCAACTGCCTCACA
>JAHPZR010008432.1:17500-36197 GCA_019787425.1 Platygyra sinensis
ACGCGCGCGTATTATATTGTAGGTGCCGAGTTGTTACGATAATTGCATGATGGTCGCATTGAACTTTTTCATATCCTGAGGTCTCGCGACTAAAAATCTTGTGGCATAAAGTCGTGAAATCACGAATATCAGTTATTAATTCTTCAAGGGTCTTTCAGTGTCACATTCACGAGTCACGAAGAATAATTTGTTAATATCACGTTTCACGGAAAAAAATCAGCTATTATAAATCACACTTCACGTATTTTAATTATTCTGGTGGAGGAGAACCCCGCTGAAAATAAAAGCCTACATATTTCATAGGCTCGGGGGTGTGCGTAAACTAGAACCGTGACTAGAGATGCCTACATACTGCAGACGAAAGGAAAGGCCCTGGAAATCAGGCTGTCTATACGTGCGGAAAATAAATTTTCTTGCGTATTTACCTTTCAAAGAAAGTCTAGTCTGTTGAAAAACGTTGCCAAAATATAATTGTAAAAATTAACTACCGCGTCTCCTTGTGTTGAATATTCACAAGGAATGGTATCAAATAATCAAAATTACTACGAAAGCCATTAACTTGACTAGAATTGACATGTTTTGCAAGGAAAAAAAAGTAAATTACTAAGAGCTAAAAAGAAAATGTCAAAAGGGACCAAAATTTGATGAATGGGAACCTTGAGATATAAGGTTCTGTACTTTGGGAGAGGTGAGATTTTGGTCAGCAAATAAAACATGGTTTTCTCAAATATCTCTGAGTAGGTAAAGTAAAGATGATAAATTTTTGTACTGCCTTTTGATCTATGTTAACACAAATGTAACTATTAGTTTTGCTGTAAAATGGCAAGTTCCTTGTGAAAATTTTTTTTTTCCACCCTGTCGGTAAACACAGTGTTCACGCTTAGGCCCGGCTCATACACCGCATTTCTGCCGTGTGGAATGCAATTGAGACAATAGATAATGAGATGCCAGTGACAGGGCGCCGGCTTTGAAGGAAGACCCTTCGAAGAGCGACACGGCTTCTGGGTACATGACGGGTTCCTCCTTATTTCTCTACATGACGATTCCTTATCTAGTGTTTGTTGGTGCTGTGTGAGGGGGACTCGATCGTGGCTCTCTTCTTCTTCCAAAGAAATAAAGAACGCTTGGGCTGGGATCTTCTTACGGCATGATGAAGCAACTGGGTCATGAAAAATAATTAAAATAGGGACTGGGGAATGGAATAACTGATCTCAGGTCTGGAAGATATGTTAAAATAAGAGGGACACGAGACAGTTTTGTTTTTGTAGTCAATGTAACGTTATTTAACACATAGGAATGCATTTAGCTGATACAATATCATCCATAGTGCAAAACAGGCCTATCCCACGCAAAAGCATAAATTATAACAGACGTAAAGAGTTCAAATCAGACCGGCTCTCGCCATTCTGATTCAGTACTTGAGGAAAGTATTTTCTCATCGTGCTGTGATCCGTTACAAGTTCTAAGAGAAAGGTAGGGACATTTACAAACATTAAACAAACCAACAGTTCTACTTCAAATGTACCAAAGCAGCGAGTTTATTTTTAAGTTTTGTTAGGTGCTTCTTCTCAATTGTAAAGCTTAAGAGAGACGTTCCACTAATACCAAGCGAGGAGTGGCTAAAACTATATCTTGCGCTGACGGTGTTCCATCGACTTTTCTTTCGGTGATGCGGTGTTCGGCAATATTTTTTTGCGGTGTTGCGGTGTTCAAAGTCCCCCAGTGTCCCCCTCCTCATGTAATCGCAACCAAATTTCAGCCCGGGTCGAAACGTGAGTTTGGGAAGGCGCAGTGATGAAATATTCAACGAAACAAAATTGCGGTAACTGAAAAATTGTGCTGAAACTCGGGCTGAAATCGCAACAAATTTCAGCCACGGGAGCGGGCTGGAATTATTCGCCATGTCAGCTAAGTAGGGGTTGACTTTTCTCTTCCAGAATTATCCAGCATGAAGTGCTTTGTCACTCTTGGAATACTCGCTTTCGCCGTCGTCTTATCAGGTAAGAGCTCACTGATAAATACTTTATCTTACCTTATACCTTCCCGCTTTAACTGGCACCGCAGAAAACGAGACAAAGCTCTGAGCTCTGACAGTTGGCAAGCTTTTATCGATCTTCAAAGGATCAGTCTTTCCGCGTGGGATTTAATCTTGCTCAGTGAATCTCATGAAATATCTTTACTACGATAAAGAAACATGGCGGATCGCTTATATAGGTTTTTATGTTTGTCCCTTAAAAAGAGGGTAAATGGCTATTCTGTGAGGCAGTTGGGATTTTTAACAAGTTTTTGTTTATTTACAATACAGTAAAAAGCCGCGAGTAAGAATCTACATTTTTCCAGGTTAGCCTAAACAGGTTCTTATATCAAAGGTATTTAACAGAATTTTAGGCTTTTTAGGTTCTTAACATGCAGGATTCTTATTTTCTGAAGAAGAAATTAATTGTACCTGATAGAGCCTTATTTCAGAAACAAATTTAACACTATAGTTTTTATTCAAACATCTTAGATGCCTTCAGCCCCGTTGGAGTGGCTTTTAAAGGCGACAATGGTAAATATCTCAGTCGTATTCAACGTTCAGGACTCGACAACGCCGAATTTGCAAAGGACAACACGGATCCGGCCACAAGGTTCCTTGCTACAGAGAGTGATGGAAAACTGCTGCTGAAGTCCGACAACGGAAAATATCTGTCCAGGATCGACCGTGGGAGGATCAGTAAAATTGAGGCCGCGAAGGACACCCCAGACGACGCGTGCCATTTTACAGTCCACAATCAAGCCGATGGTACCGTGGTGCTACAAGCAAACAACGGAAAGTACATGTCGCGAATTGATCGTGGCGGTATCAACTACTACGAGGCAGAAAAAAGTCAGATTGACGACGCTTGCAAAATGAAGCTCGAATTTCAGTTGTAGGCAGTAGAAGTTGAAACGATGTCGGGCGTTCCATCGTGCGAAACAAATAATCAGTAGGCTTGTAAACAGGGCTGTAAGGTGTTAACGTTAACATGGTGTAAGCAGTTGAGAAGGGAAATAAAATGTCACGAGGGCAACTAAGGAAGAATATTGAGTTTCAATTTCTTTATCAATGGGCAACTTTTAGCGTGCAGGAGAGGGAGTGGGCGGGGGGAGTCTCTCGCACGGTTCACGCTCGGAAAAAATAACGAACCACGAATCCCGGATATTAAAATTTGATGCTCCCGAATCACAAAAATAAACAATTAACGTACCTTTTTTTCTGCTCTTGCGCAAAGAAAAGTGGCAAAGAGAGAGTTTCTAGAGTAAATGAAATCAAAAAAGCGAAAGAAAGGCTGCATATTAAAGGTCAGCGATGAAAGCTTTCGATTATTTGAAACGCGCGCGTATTATATTGTAGGTGCCGAGTTGTTACGATAATTGCATGATGGTCGCATTGAACTTTTTCATATCCTGAGGTCTCGCGACTAAAAATCTTGTGGCATAAAGTCGTGAAATCACGAATATCAGTTATTAATTCTTCAAGGGTCTTTCAGTGTCACATTCACGAGTCACGAAGAATAATTTGTTAATATCACGTTTCACGGAAAAAATCAGCTATTATAAATTACATACATACATACATACATACATACACACATACATACATACATACATACATACATACATACATACATACATACATACATACATACATACATACATACATACATACATATTAATATTTTGATGTAGTTGCAGACTTCAAATAGTACACATCGCTTTATTTGCTACAACTCTGTTTCGTATGGCCAAGAGCGGCCACACTCATCAGGCAAAATTAACGAATGACCGTTAACTGACAATGCTGGCGATATAATACAAATGCAAATGTGTGCGCGTGCCAGTAGTTAGCGCGCGTCGTTTCATAACACACACGTTATGTTATTCGAAAGAACTTGAGTGTGAACCTATTTCTGTGGCGACATGAGCTTGCCAATTCATTTCTCTTGTTAAGGCTGCTTAGATCTTTTCTAAAAATAAAAAAATACTTTTCTTGAAGGCACAAATTGCACTTCTTGCTCTCATTATTATAGGGTTCACAAGTTCTTAGAACTCTCCACTTAACGCGAAACGACTTCTTTCGGTCTTTGAGGTCCCGGATGTATTTCGATAGCTCGGTCTCGTTTCTTTTGCTGGGGTGCCGGAAAGATGTCTGTTGGTTTCTATACCGTTCTTTGAAATTTGAGGCGAGTCCGACATAGTTTTCAGTCGTCGTTTCTGTGGCAACTGTCCCCTGGTAACCACGTTTTCTTGCCCACTCCAAGGAAATTGTATGCAAGAAAACGTGGTTTACCAGGAGACAGTTGCCACAGAAACGACGACAGAAAACTATGTCGGACTCGCCTCAAATTTCAAAGAACGGTATAGAAACCATCAAAATATTAATATTTACCGCTCCTGTTAAGTTGAGCGCTCTCGGAAAATTGTTCTTCTCAAGTATCCAGAATTTACATACATACATACGTACATACATACATAACTTTATTTGATAACGCAGGTTAAAATTTTTCGCAACTTTATAGCTGATGTGGACCTGCCTAAACTAAATCTACGACGCTTCACGTATGTCAATTACACGCTTCACGTATGTTAATTATTCTGGTGGAGGTGAACCCCGCTGAAAATAAAAGCCTACATATTTCAGAGGCTCGGGGGTAAGGGTGTGCGTAAACTAGAACCGTGACTAGAGATGCCTACATACTGCAGAAGAAAGGTAAGGCCCTGGAAATCAGGCTGTCTACACGTGCGAAAAGTAAATTTTCTTGCGTATTAACCTTTCAAAGAAAGTCTAGTCTGTTGAAAAACGTTGCCAAAATATAATTGTAAAAATTAAATACCGCGTCTCCTTGTGTTGAATATTCACAAGGAATGGTATCAAATAATCAAAATTACTACGAAAGCCATTAACTTGACTATAGAATTGACATATTTTGCAAGGAAAAAAAAAGTAAATTACTAAGAGCTAAAAAGAAAATGTCAAAAGGGACCAAAATTTGATGAATGGGAACCTTGAGATATAAGGTTCTGTACTTTGATCGGCAAATACACCGAATGCAAATATGGCGGACCACTCGGTCGTCGCCCGGAACGAGCTACGTGAAGCTACATGAAAGCGAGGTTAGTCCAATGTTTTGCTTTGAAGTTGCTTCCCCAGAAAACTCTTAATTTGTCGTCGATCTGTTCTGTTTTATTTCACTGTGCCGACGAGTTGCTGTGTTTCTGAGTGCGACGAGAAGAGATAGAAATCTTCCACCGTTCACCTCTAAGGGAAAATAGTGGATCAATGCAATTCGTTGAGACGAAGAAAAGGAGTTCACGATCGCCGCGGGAACTAAAGGTTGTTTGCTACGTTTCGGGATAGAAGATCTCGGAAAAATCGTTTAAATGACGAGCTTATGTGGTGTCTGGTGGTGTTCCCACACGATTTTCATGGCCAATACCCTCCTCAAGTTAAAGAAAGCTCTTCTTGAATGATATGCTCTGTCTCAAAGGAAGACGTTATTTGCGTTCGTGTCCACTCGCACGGAATCACACGAAGCAAATACTACGGTGCAATAACCAAGCGAATGAACTTCAACTGCCCCGTCGTTGAAACCAGTGAAAGCATTGAGCCAAGTGACAACAACTTGGAGCTAAATGCGATCGCTTACACATTTTCTAAGATCGATTCCAACCTGAACTTTAACAATTCTTTCGGCGATCGTGAACTTCCTTCTTTGGTTTCTCCTCCGAAGCGAACGAGGAATCTGAAAGAAAGAACACTTTCTCTGCTGTTGAAGATTCCACTCTGTTGCGGTGGCATTCAGGAACACAAAAACGCGTAGGGAGGGCGAAACAAAGGGACCAAATCGACAACGAAGCAAGACTTTCCTGAAAAAGCATTGTCAAAACAAAACTTCAAAGCCTGACTAGCCTGGCTTTCATTTGACTCGTCCCGGCGCCGACCGAGTGGTCCGCCATATTTGCATTCGGTGTATAAAACATGGTTTTCTCAAATATCTCTGAGTAGGTGAAGTAAAGATGATAAATTTTTGTACAGCCTTTTGACCTATGCTAACACAAATGTAACTCTTAGTTTTGCTGTAAAATGGCAAGTTCCTTGTGAAATTTTTTTTTCCACCCTGTCGGTAAACACAGTGTTCACGCTTAGGCCCGGCTCATACATTTCTGCCGTGTCGAATGCAATTGAGACAATAGATAATGAGATGCCAGTGACAGGGCGCCGGGGCGACAGGGCGACACGGTTTCTGGGCACATGACGGGTTCCTCCTTATTTCTCTACATGACGATTTCCTTATCTAGTGTTTGTTGGTGCTGTGTGAGGGGGACTCGATCGTGGCTCTCTTCTTCTTCCAAAGGAAAAAGGAACGCTTGGGCTGGGATCTTCTTACGTCCTCGTTTGCCGGAGGGGGCGGGTGATGAAGCCACTCTCACTCGATGAAATCATGGATTTGACTGTATTTGGCTAGAAGACAAATGTTAGACAAATCTGATATAACATTTGTCGGGAGACAAAAGAGGCAAAAGTTGAGACAAATATGTCATCACATATGTCCAAGACAAATGTATAACAAATGCATTATAAATGCGACGCCATATTTGTTATCAGACAAATATAGGGTAAAACTGAATAAATTTGAAGCAGAAAACAGTGATGTCTTAATCGCTATATATATTTCTCCTCATTGACTATTGAGTGTTTTTTCACGGGTAAATGTCTGGGTTTGAGTTTTTAGAGCCGAGCTGTTATGTAATTTCAATAGAGAAAAAAAGTAAAAAAGAAGTAGTAATTAAATAAACAAACAAATAACAGCAAGGAAACAACTTTCAATTATCCATTACCTAACAGTTTATTCTTTAAAATAATTTAAAAGTCATCAACAAACAGTACAACAATTTTGTAAATTACTCTTAATACTGTCCTACTCTTAGCTGAGTATGATAGGAATCCCTTTGTTACAAGAGTTTCAAACTTTACGCCAAGGGATGTGAATTTCTGTGCAGGAACCTGAAAGGTCATGTTATGATTTAACTGCCTTTTGACAACTTGCCTTGCCAGAAGTCCATAATGTAAGTCCGGCGACTTTCATAAAAACAGCCCGGCACGAAGTTGTGTTAAACAAGTGCGACGAAACGGGAAGTCGTGAGAAACTCAAGCGACTAATAGATTCGAACGCCGCGGAAATGGACTTTGAAGAAGTCTGTTCGATAACCTGTAACGCTTTTGACTTATTTGATTTTTCCTCGAGGTTACTTTTGAAACGAAATTATTGGACTGCATTTGTCTAACGTCAAATCTGTTTTTTTCGCCCAGTGGCTCTTGCTAGTTATTTTTTCTTTTTTGCCTTTAGCTAGCAATGGGCTAGATAGCTCTTCAGTCGATGCTAATCCCACTTTTTGTCGGAAAAAGGACAATTCGTTCCTGGCTTGTTGCACCTTCACCACCGCTTTGGATAAACCGCCGATGCAACTGAGCAAGTGAAGCTTCGTTTTCAAATAGAGTTGCGGCGAGCGCTCGGTCACGTGACACACCAACGTATTGGTCAGTCGAGTCGTGCTGTGACTCAACTGCTCTAACGACTGGTCAAATTTCTGCTCTTGCTCCTCGATGTCCATGCTGTCTCTCCTCAAGACGCCGTCTCAAAATGAGGAAAACTCTCAGCCTCCACCCTTGTCGGATCTGGTCCGGCTGTTGCAAGAAGCCCGACGAAAAGAACAAGCGGCCCATCGCCGTGCAGAACATTGGCATCGCGCTTACCAGCTGATTCGCAAGGTCCATTTAGCTTGTCAAGAGCGCAACACCGACACCCCAGCCAGTGATAGCTTCGAGTTGTGTCCAGCCTGTTCCAACGCAAGACGCCTCCCGAGTTTGGGAGCTGGGGATCCCAAAGCCCAAGCCGATGACATCTTGTAGAGAGTCAAGCTCAGTTAACTTGCTCGATATCGAGATCGCCTACGACTATCTCTTTTGAAAAGACCAGGCACACAGCGAGGCTCACAGCTGGCTCTCTGTCAAAAACTTCATATACCCACCAATAAAAGACAGTGAGAATTCATTGACTGTTGATTTTATTTTGTCTCCTGTGTTTGAACAACTCCAAAAAAAAAAGGTGACCAAGGCACAAAACCCAGGCAGCGCGCGCGATGGACATGACCTTGAACTGATGCGACAGCGCTCGAGGGGGATACCCCGATGACGCGACAGCTTTCTAAATAAATATAAAAAAACATTCAGTACATCATCCCCAAGGCACAAGCTAGCCTTCGCGACAGCTCGGGGGTACAACCGCCATCTCACCTTCTCGAGGGTACGGGGGGTACGCCATCTCACCTTCACGGCTGACGACAGCCCCCCAATCTCACCACGGCTGATGACAGCCCCATCACGTCAGCTCGGGGGTACGGGAGGTACAAATCTCACCTTCACGGCGCTGACGAATCCCCTCTGCTGACGCCATGGCACCTCACCAAATGGCGCCCCCAAGCAGGGGGCCTCACGCGCCCCAATGACGTCAGCGCGGCACCTCATGACGTCAGACGATGACGTCACTTTTTCTCGAACTTTATTGGCCGCCATCTTGGATTTGGGGGCGCGGCCCGGATAATTTGGAACCTATACTACTACTCCCTTGCCCTAAAAATAAGCGCTAGTGCCAACCCTTAACAATAACTTCAACCTTGAGTGCTACCCCTAACCCTAAAAATAAGCGCTAGGGATAATCCTAAACAATGACTTTAACCTTGTGTGCTACCCCTAACCCTAACAAGAACCATACTAACCCTAACCTTGTTCCGTAACCCTAGCCTTCAACGTTAACCCTAGTTTCGAGCGGTAACCCTAACCCTGACTCTAATAACACTGGGAACTCTTAACCCTAGGAGTTAAAGTCAGCATTTGAAAGAAACTTAAAAGAGAAACAACGCTAATAGTATTGTGTAACAAAGCAGTTCCAAAAGACGCAGACTGTGACCAGTCCGGGATCGTTATCATTTTTGATAACCTCGACCAAAACAAACCATAAACCAATCGTTACACAGATTTTCGTTCACGTGACGTTATTTGGTAGCAACAGTGTATAATTCAATATGCCGGTCAACGAGGCGCTGCGATGAAAGGGGCTACTCACAACATCACAATGCAGCTTCACTGTATTAAATTTATGTTTGCTTCATAATAGGTTATGGGATAATGGAATAAAAACAGAAATGTATGGAAGAAAACTGTCTTCGTCCAAAGTTACTGCGAATTTAATTTCCAGATAGACACCGTGTGATATTTGTTCCGCGAGTAAAATGGCACAGCGAGGGTAGACAACAAATATTCTGTTTACAAAAGCGTTGTTTATTGACACTAATATGATAATAGCTTCCAGTTTCCCTCAGGCTTCATTCTCTTGGTAGCGGGCGAAGCTGCTTGTTCAACAGTCTGTAGTAAATATTAACGAAAAAGTGACAGAGCTGAGAACTGTAACTTATGTTAATTTCGTTTAGTTTGCGTGATAACAAACAGTATAACTTGTAACAGTTAATTCACCAACCGGGCTCGGCGTAGTAACATGTAAAATGCAAGTAACTGATATGTTCACGGAATATTTGTTCCTCCAAAGCTAACATTTAGAGAGCTTAAAATATATCTGGCAATACAAACGAGCCGAGAGAGAAAAAACCTGGCAAAAAACAGAAGTGTCAAACTCTACAAATTTCACGCGGATTGCAGCGGAAGCCAACCTGACATATGACCTATGTCCTTCCAAAACCACAGGATTTTTGCTTAGCGAAATATTCAAAGATCCCCAGATCGTACCATACAAAAGGGGCAGATCCTTAGAGATATACTAGTTCGAGCAAAACTTCCTAAAGCGGCTCTTACACGCGGATATGAGTTGCGTAGGCCTGTTACCCCATTGTTGTCACTCGCTGAATCCAACAATAAGCTTTCGATTATATTAATGACTGGTGTGCCAGAAAACTGACCTAGTTTGGCCGGCATTTCTTGAAAATATTTCAGGACCACGAATGTGTGGACTCAAAAATATAGGCAACTTACTTTTTAATGCATTTGCCGATTGACCGTCTCAGGCGGTAAAAATATCTCACGTATGTCAGGCAAACATTAGGCGGGGATGAATAAAATCGCTGTCCTCTTCAATGTCGATATCATGTCGTTCGAATTCAAGCTTGAATTTTTCTTTAGGTCTTGCAGAAGTCTTTTTTGAAGACGCAGTCTTGCCACAAAATCGACATAAATTTGCTGTTTTGATTCTATGGGTAACAGCATCCGCCATCTCAATACCTAGGAACACATCAATTACAGATGTAGATATGGCCGCCGTTACGAACAGCACATCGCAAATCAAAACAACCCCGCGCACTTTTTTCACAGATCGTGCACAACACCAAAAACAGATTAAATCCCAAGTATATAGCGTGAAGATTAACGACATATTTTTTGTGATTGTCGCAAAAATCTGCAAGCAACTTAAATCTAATGACAAAATGAAAAACATACCTGATCTGTATGCAAAATTGCAAGCGCTGTTTCACTTTACGAGTAGCATTTTACATCGTTTACGCTGGTCTTCAGCCGCCACCTTCAAAACACGCGAGGCTCTTCCTTTCTTGGTACTTATCGAATAGAGTTATGGGTAAATTACCCGAGCATAATCGAACAAATAACGAGCAAAGTTAAGTGAAAACGAAAATTCCCGATTTTTGAAATGGCCGGCATTATATGACGTCACATGGTTATCAAATCTGATAACGATCCCGGACTGGTGACATGCAAGTGTTTTAGCATATTTTATTTCTGGAATACGCAATAGAAACGAGGGGAAATAAGTGCAAGGCAGTTTTCTACAGGTATAAACAAATTGGCATGCGAAGTTTGGAGCTGTGTTGGCCATGTTCGATTTCAGCGAAAAATCTAGCGGACATTCTTGCACGTGGCCTTTTAACTGAGCTTACTTGCTGCGTGAAATGAACTTTTCACGGTTCTCTAAGTGAAATCAAAGTCCTTGGGCGGCGCGATAATGTGAAGTCAAAATTTCAACTGTCCGTAAATGACCTGAAATCGACGTTGTCTAAAGCTTGCGCATTGCATAAAATTAACATTTGCCTGTAACTTGAGTGAAATCAACGTCTTTGCGGTCGCACGTTAACGTGGAATCAACATTCTAACGGTTTTTACCTCAAATCAGCATTTTTTCAAGGTTGCACGCTGCAAAGATCAATATTTTGCGGGATTTTAAGTGAAATTACTTGAAATTTCTTTGCAGTCACATGCTGACGTGACAACAAATACAAGTGTTTGCATACGTAATATCTCGAAACCGAAGAGCAAACCAGCGAAAAAAAATACAGGGTAATGTTTTTCTATTCAATCGAAAGCGGCATGCAAAATTTCAGGCGCTTTTGCAGAAAAAAAGAAAACCACATAAGATCGTCACTTAGCATGGTTTTGCACTCACCCCTTCCATTGCAAGTTCACTAAGTAAACATGTTTCGTCTCTAAATTATCTTTAATGATGCGTTAGCCATAGGTATTCAGATTTGATTTCAGTCACTGTCAGTGACAATTATTAATAATATTGTTTTAATTATATTATTTTCTGCTTAGCATGAAGATGCATCAGTTAGAATGTTTGATCACATGATGGAAGTGAATAACTTGTTACCAACTTTTGCGAAGTATAATTTGGCTGACAAAGATGTGACCTTCATAAAGGAACTTATATCTGGAGCTGCCTTAGAAGAAAATGGTGCTAAGGTTTGTGCATTTATTTTGTAGGAGCTAACTTATTTGAGCTTCTATCCATGTCACATTTTGCAAATTTTGTTTTTTCTTGATTCAAATTGTTCTTCTGTTTCCATACCCAAAGCGCTAAAACTTTTCTACATTTTGCCATATTGAGTTGCAGTAAAAATTTGCAGAACATTTTTGAAATTTATACTGTGGGATAAAAAAGTATGGAGTGACGTGATCATAATTGTTATAAAAAATGCTCTAAGAGAAAATTAGGCCATCCCCTTTTTTTCTCCGTTTACCGTCGTCCGACCGACCCAGATTTTCGCGTTTTCAAAAAAAAAAAAAAGTTATGAAGAAGGCAATGGCATATATTTGACTGGTTTTTCAGCTTAGCTTAGTTTGTCATGGATTGTAAAGCCACACGTCTATTGTGACTGATTTCTTAGTAAGACTTCAACAACTACAAAATCTCAAGAAATCGTCACTTTAATCTAAAATACAGACAATGTTTTGTGCTGGCAGTGCTGCGCATAATTTCTGGCGAGATCATCGCGCGCGCAGTAAAAAATGGCGGCTTTTTGTTCAGTGACCTATCAATTTTTTCTTTTATTTTTAATTGAGTAAAAACATTTTCTATTTAAAATAAATATGGACCAATTCTCAGTGTAGAAAAAGAAACGATCGTCGGAAACGTGGATCTAGTAAGCAATCGTGACTATAATCATGGTGCTATTATAAGAATTTATGGCAGGGTTCGTACTCTTTTGAGTTGTTTAAATTCTATGACTTCCCATGACTTTTTCCATGACCTTTTCAAGTTTTCCAAGACGTTAGGATTAGCTGTCAGTTTCAAAAATTCAAACCCTAAACTTGTTTTAGAGCGTTTTTTAGCCTTGAACAGTCCAACAGACAAACTCTGGAGTTCACCAAAATGCGTGCAGTTTACGCTGCTTAATTAGTGTCTCTATCTTTCATTGTCCTTGCCTTGTGATCCGCAGTAAATAACCTATCAAACAGAATTTTAATTTTCCATAACTTTCAAGGACCTCCATGACCTGAACGAACCCTGTATGGGTATAAAAGAGCAACCTCGTTCCCAGGGCCTTTTCCTTGGCTTGAGGGCGGGACGTGAAAAGGCCCTGGCATCGGCTGGTCACGTGCCTACCTTACACCCGGAAATCCTGGGTGTAATAAATTAGCGAGTTTGCATAATCAAAAGTGCCAAAATCGAGATTGCAGAGACACTGTCTGTGCTTTTCGACTTGGATTTGCTTTTAAACGTTGAAACTTTGCGTAGTTTTGTTCAGTTAAAGCCACTTCAAGTGAAATGTTTTGAATATTCACCGAAAGGCAAAGATATTGTTGCCGTTCTACCGACTGGCTTTGCAAATCTCTGCTGTTTCAGCGTCTACCGGATTTCTTGCCTGTCAAGGCGGACAATTAATAATATTTTGTAAAATACACGAATTCTACGGTTCGTGACATTTATACTTTTGCCGTTTACTGTTCGGTCACTCGACCATTTTGTCGCTTCACTCGTGTTTATGAGGGGCACTTATGCTGTATTCAAGTAGAGAAAAGGCCCTGGGAACGAAGTTGATAATAGAGGTGCTGTTGCTCCTAAACGAACCTGGCCGGGCATGGGATGGGGACCCCTCCTTTTTATTTAAAAATTTTAGTTTCTATAATATAAACAATCAACTGGCAAAGGTTGGCAAAAATCTCAGTGCTGGCTCTATTTCAGTGGAATGACCTTAATTACGACGTCCATCTTTTCTTCCTCCATTGTCGTTATGTCGACTTTGTAACCTCGTCTAGTCGTTTCCAGGCTCCACAGACACTATGCTGAGGTACTGGGTCTCCTAGTTCCAGACTTCTTCTCCTTTTTTTTTCGGCCTTTTTTTTTTCTTTTCCGACCGACCGACCCAAAATCAGAAAACGTATTCGACAGTAAACGAAAAAAAAAAAGGGGATGGCCTTATTTCAAATAAAACATTTGCAGACACGTTTTTGTTGTGATTCAGGGTGCTCAAGGTGTTTCCTAGATATCATGAAAAATTTCACAATTCACAATTGTTTCAAATGTACTTTTAGGGGAGCAGGGATGGCGTAGTGGTGAGAGCGCTCGCCTCCCACCAATGTGTCCCGGGTTCGATTCCCGGACCCGGCGTCATATGTGGGTTGAGTTTGTTGTTGGTTCTCTACTCTGCTCCGAGAGGTTTTTCTCCGGGTGACTCCGGTTTTCCCCTCTCCTCAAAAACCAACATTTCCCAATTCCAATTCGATCCTGGAATGCACAGATATTTCTGAACGAGTTCTTGTGAACTCCTTGGTGCTCCGTGGGTAACCAAATTACATTTAAATTTTTTTTTTTAGCTGCTTTTAATAATCATGGTTTTTTTTCCATAAATTCACGAATCACATCCATCATTTAGTTGCTTTTCTGGTGTCACCCATGTCATTTGCCTCACATGAACCCTTTGTCACCCTCAGTTTTTTAGTTCTTTTTCATCTGTCACACGGTAATTTTTGACCCCATCAAGTGACATGCAATAAACCCTTTTCCACTATTAACAGCCATGTACTGTGTATTTCACTAGCCTCAAAGGCATTTTGCTAGCAGAGATGATTAACTCTGCTCATTTATCATTGATAACTTGTAATACCTTACAGGTGTGGCCTTATAGAGGGAGAGGACCTGAGAAAAGCTACCTTTATGAGGTGAACGAAACACTTTATTTTATTTGGTTTTGTTTCAAATTTCACATTTTATCTTGTCGTCACGATAAGCTTGATTACTGACTGCTATTTGGGGAAAAAAGCCTGCAGTACATGTAGGAATGAAGCATGCCTTAAATTACTTGCAAAGAATCTCAGATGATTTTAATTTTGGATATGAGACAATTTTTAAGCATCAAAAATGTCAGTTTACAGCTTTCAAAATATTTATTACAGTACAGCTTAAACATTTTTATGTAGGTCCAAAGCTCTTAAAGTTTTGATTGTTTCTTTATATGGAGGGGACTTTACTTGCACTGCTTGATAAATAAGGCTTGTTTGAATTTGTGATATTTTCATGTCATTGTATCAGTAAAACCTTGACAATGAAGGTGCAAGAAATCTATCATTTTCACAAAAAGTTGTTTCAGCCGAATTTGTGTTTTGTTGGTGCAAATTCACTTTTGGTACTTTTCAACAAAGTCACATTCGTGATTGTCTGAAATGTTCCTTAAATGAGGTAAAAAGTGTCCGAAAATTAAACGTTTGAAATAAAATGTCACAATTTTTTTTGCTATTAATGTAAGCCTGAAGAATTACAGTCATGTGCATATATTTTATTTTTGGACAAAAAGAATGGAATTATGCTGCCTTATTGTAATGCATGCATTCCTTTTGACTGCTATGTGCATGTAGCAGGAGGAATGTATTTTCATTTTCATTTTCTACTTTCATGGGAGATATTTGTTGAATCTGCAGCAGTAGGATTTGTTTGTAATTTCAAGTTGTTGTTTTCCAGATTGTGGCAAACAAAAGAACCGGAATAGATGTGGACAAGTTTGATTACTTTTCTCGTGACTGCCATTGTCTTGGAATCAACAACAGTTTTGATCATAAGTATGTACGAATATTCTTTTACATGTATTTTTTGTGTCACTGAACAGCAGTTTTTCAACCCTAGATAAACTTAAACAGTTGACCTTCCCCTGTCATAACAGTGAAATGATAATTTTGGGTTCTCTTTTCCTCAGGCGTTACATGAAATTTGCAAGGGTAATTGATGTCAAAGGAAAGCTACAAATCTGTGTACGAGATAAAGAAGCTGGCAACATCTATGATATGTTTCACACACGAAACAGTTTGTTTAGAAGAGCTTATCAGCATAAAACATCAAATATAATTGAAAGAATGTAAGTGATACTAAATCTCTTGTAATGCACTTGTGTAGACATTGCCATCTGTGGGATCCATGCATATCAAACCATGACAACTGGCTACAAAACTGTTGTACACCCTTAATATTAAATGAATAAATTGGAATTGGAGATATTGGTTTTTGTGGAGGGAGGAAAACCTGAGAACCCGGAGAAAAAACCTCACCACTCTGCCATCCCTGCTCCCAATATAAAATGTATTTATTCAGGAAAGCTTTTTGCATGTAGCAATATTTCTTGTTTATGTTTCCATCCAAACTTCATTTCTTGTCTACTGGCAACCTTCTGCAACAGCACTTTACCGGGAATGGGCAAAGTTTGAAATGTTTTGAAATGAGCTGGCATTTGAGGTAACACTATCATCTGTGTAAAAATCATGCTCATGATGTCTTGTATTGTCTAAGATTGTACATGCAGTACTTGATTACACACAGTCCTGTTTTTTTCTGATTGCAGGATCACGGAAGCTTTACTTAAGGCTGATAGGACAATTCGTTTAAGAGGATCACATGGGTAAGTTCAGACTGATGGCCCGGCCGGATTAAGCTGATATCTTTATTTTTTTGCCTGAAAAAGAGTCGAGCTTTTTACCCAGGATTCTGTGAGTGGCTGTCCACTAACAAAGATGGGGCCAAAGGCTCTATTGCACTAGGGAAGTCTGGTGGCATGCCCCAGAAAATTTTAAAATATTGAAGTGTTGTAGGTGCTTTATCAGCGATTTAAGGTGATAAATGTATCAATCAGACTTAAATTATAATGCATTGTTTTCATTGCCATTCCCGTAAATTAGATTGAAACTGAAGCTGCCTCTGCCCTTAGTAAACAAACATTTTATGTCTTGAAGTTATGGTAGAACAAAAAAGCTGCATAAGAAAGTTGTACAACTTGTATAATGTGTACTCTACAAATGAACCTCTCATTCTACTTTACAAGTATCTTGTACCTGTCATGCTTCAGAAACTGCAATTATCTCTGAAGCTGGTATACATGCAGTATCTACAAGCATGTCAACAGGGAAAGGATCAGCCGTTAACTTAGTTGGTAGATATTAAGACTCAATTCTTTGTATGACTGCTTTCTGTGGTAGGAAAATGCTTTCCATTTCTGAATCAATTGATGACATGGCAGCGTACTCACAGTTGTCAGATGCGATATATTATCAGATCCTGCACTCAACCAACCCTGCTCTGGAAGAGGTAAGTATTTACTAACTAAGGTAACTGGCGACTCAGTGCAGTGTTAAGCTGGAAGTGTTAACTATCATATCAAAAGGAGCAACAACTGTTGAATAGACTTTAGAGGGTTAAGCTTGGCTATCAAACTCCTCCTGTAAAAAAGAAATTGTTATGGAAACAGCCAAAAGCTGCCCTAGTGTGTCAGATTAGGAAGCAAGTAAGCAAGTAACCCTGTGATGATGGACTAGCATCCCATGCAGCAGAGATGGAGGCAGTAGAAAAATGCTCATTTAATGCAACAAAAACCAGGCTATGAGTTACACTTGGCCCACGCTAATGATTGCTAGTTTCCTTTTCAAGGCACGTAACATTTTATTACGGATAGAAAAGCGAGACCTATACAAATGCATTGGATCAACAATACTAAAGAAACCACGTGAAAAGGTAATTAAGAAATAATGACATGCTCACATACCACCCAGTAATGACAAGTTGAGGCAAAACCCTTGGAGAGGGGAGTGGGGGGAGGGGGGTTTGTAGTAAAATAACATTATTGGGGATCACTTACCAAATAAGCCACGATGATCAGGAACTAAGAAATAATTTCAATTTTTCTCTGTTGCCACTTACCACTCATCAGTTGGAGTCTAAATAAATTTAAGTCATCGGTACCATGTGGAGTGCAAGAATATACTCGAGATACACTCCCTGGCCTGCAAGCAGGCTCACCTTTGAGTCACACGATTGAGCAGCGAAGAGTAAAAAGATCAGGCGGGAAGGAGTTTGATAAAGAGGTGACAGAAAATGTCTAGCAGCTTCACCGCTCAATTTTGCATTCATGGCTATGCCAGGCTTGTGCTCCAAAGTGCGCTTGTGCTCTAACATGAGCCTGTTTGAAGGTCATACACCTCACACCACAAGGAATGGTCTCTGCTTCAGGTTTCTTTCCATGATGAATGAGCTTTTCAATTTTCTATGACGTTCCCACTACCCCTCACCTCAACCCAGTCACAAGGTACAGTATTTATTTGTGTACAAATTATTTTTGTGATCAACCATGAAGGATGATAAAGATTAAAACAGAGGCTGGCGTAAATTCTTCCTGTGCCACTAGTAACATGATCAATCAGGAAACACGATTTAAACTGACGCATATTAATACCTCAACAGGATGAGATTCCTGACATACAACAGGAAATAGCTAGCACCATTGATGAAGAGCCGTTAATTGAACCTGAAGATTTTATTATCGATGTAAGTAGTGTCCTGTTACTAGAAACCCTTTGTATCACTAGTGATTTGAGATGGTGATGCACGAGCTGATTTTTAATCCATCTTACACGGGACAACTTAAGACTAGCCTCCCCCTTTCCTCTCTATCATTCAATTGCCATGTGAAGAGCCTGTAAGCGGGTGAACTGGCTAACTTTTGACGCAACTTTGTTGTGGCAATGGTATGTTACATGAGATGATTTTTAACGCAACAAAGTCCTGCAAAATTCGGGCAACAATTTTGCAAGTTTTTGAAGTGCTTTCAAAAACCTGCAAAATGTTGCCAAAACGCAAAACTTGCTTACAATGTCACAATGTTGTGTTAAATATCAGATTGCATAACATCTCCTTTGAACCACCTATCACTAAATTGTATTTTCTTCGAAGAGTTAAGTTCTTAGAACTCTCATCTTACCCCTTTCTCTAGCTCTGACGTTTCCTTTAAGTTTTCCCTTTCCCTCTCTAAAATACAAGCTGGGTTGTCTTGTCCCGTCTTGTAGACTGATAATCCTGAAATGTCACTTTTTGATTTAGGGTTGCCTTTTTGTACCTGTAAT
>JAHPZR010008433.1:0-7500 GCA_019787425.1 Platygyra sinensis
AAAGCGTCAAGTGACAGTTAATTTAATAAAAGAAAAATGTCGATCTTGCTAACTAGACATAGTGATTCAGTTTTATGACAAGTACAAGAAACAAATGGCAGACTTTTTAAACTTTTCAAAGTTCTTAAGGTCGGAAAAATATGGCTATGTATTTCTGTTGAAGATATTATGCTACTCTTAGGATCAAACTTGAAGGCAAATTGAAGGGAAATTTCGTGATAGCCTTGTTTGTTATTGAGGGTGAATTGTTTGCGTGCCTGCATCTCGTAAATTTCAATATTTTTTCAATCTTCTTTCCAGCCTTGAGCACAAAAGCTGGGGAAACAACACCTGTGGAGTTGGGCTTTTAATTTGCACTGATTACGTTGGTAGTTTAAAAACTGTTTGAAGTTTGTTCTGCGGTTGGCTTTGTGTCTCATTTTTTCGATGCCTTAACAAAACCCACGGCTATAAGTTTATTTGTTATGTTTAATATGTCATGATTTAAAAGGCAAGATAAATATTTTTTAAACAAACAAGTTTAGCTGAGCAAAGAACTGTCTCGATAATCCGCTAACATTGTTTGCATTAAGCCGCAAGCTAATTTTAAACCTGGTTATTTATTAATTTTTTTTAAAATTTCTTGAGTGAAAAAAGCAAAAAAACTGACGCTCAAGTAAAACCAGACATGCTTTCCTTGCTTCGTTTTGAAAAAACTTTCAATGTGGTCTCTTAAATATATATTATTTAAATATGTATATTTAAGTTTCAGTATTGGGCTATTAATTACAGTTTTTCCCGTTTGTAGAAACTACAGTACTGAAGAAAGGTCGAGTGCACCGCAAACAGTCTTAATTGTCAACTTGGCCAGCTTAAAAGTCAGCAACACTGAAATTCTTCAAATAAAATAAATATTAAATGTCCGGATCTATTACTTTTGTTCACGCTGAGTTATTTGGCTTCCATTTTGCTTTCTCTCTATTATTTTTATTTTCGGTGAGAAACGCAACAGTTCTCCAAAAAACGAAACTTAAAAAAGTCTTTAAAATATGCCCAACAAATATCGGTTACTTAATTAACCAGAAATATGTTACAGGACTGATCAAAGTTTAAAGCCAAGTTTTAATTTCCTTCTCTCAGTGTTTACATTTCGCGTTTAAAAACAAGATAAACACTTTGTGCCTTTTTTGTTATTTTAAGTGTTTAAAAAAAAGAATAAATATTTAATATACAAACTAAGGACAACAAATAAACCTCTCGAAAATAGCAAGTGGCATTAAACTAAGTCAATATTTTTCGTTCGAAAAGTTTCTGTCTCAGTTAGAACTTAGATAGATGTTGAAATGTTGAACAATTTTCTACTAATCGTGTTTACCTATTTCATGAACATCAAATATTAACATCCGTGTTATTTCTCTTTTCTGGCTCGGATCACGCTTTTCAGCTGGCTGAGAGAAAACAGAACCTCTGTTCTTTTGCTTTATTTCCATTGACTACCCTAACCGCTAAAAGCTGTGTAAATTGTTTATTTGATTGGGACTTTGCGCTGTTACCAAAACCAAGGTTAGTTATGGTGTAAATGTCATGCTGAAGCCTTAATTAATTAGTTTTCATACATAACTTACGCGTAACAAAGAACCTTTTCAAGCCTTTTCGAGACAAAGCTTACATTATTCGCCTTAACTGCAAACTAATTTCAACCTTGCCATTTGTTTTCCACTTTCGTTATTAAAAAAATTATAGAAGCACGTTTTTGTCCCTTGCTCTATCCTTATTTCCCTTGTCATTTGAATACCTCTGCGTATTTTCAGTGGGTTTTTGGTTTTGCTGATACTGATTAATATTTTGTCCCTTAACTAAATCCAAAGCAGAAGTAAAAAACCGGCAAGTATTTTCACCGTATATAGCAGTTTTGATTTTGGGAGAGCAATGCAAGGGCACTCTTTGCCACCTGAAAGGCTTACAGTATATTTTACAGTATATTTCAAACAGAAAAAAAAAATCAAAACTAGTGTTTGACTCGTCTTTGATGCCAAAGCCATAAAACTATGTAAAATGCAGAGATCTTAAGATTGTATGTCGCATTTGCACTCGTTTCTCATCGTTCTGTCATTGAATAATTAAACCAGAAACGTTTTAATACAATTGCTTCCAAAATACAAATAAAAATTGCATAAAAATATTTATATAAAAATTGTAACATAAGCAAAAATTTAGGTTAACAAAAAAAACCTGCCCGGAGCAAAAAGATTAGATAGTTCGATAAGAATTGCATACTTGTTAAGAGTGTTGTTTCCCTCAGTTGTGATCTGATTCCGATTTGTTGTTTCTTAAATATAAGCAAGCAGCCCAGATAGTACAAGATAAGTTTCCTGCAATGCCGCTGGTTTTTTTCACAAAAATAAAAACATTCTTAACATCTGGTAGACGAGAGGGAGAGGGAGAAACTCAAAAAGGTTGGAATCTTTAATTCAATCAAACTTTTTGACAAGAAAGATGACGTATCTGAGAAATTTTAATAGCATTTAGCCTAAATACATTGAAGAAGTACCGTTATCTCGAGAAAAAAATGCGTAACGCAGATTTCAACCTGATTTACGTATTTCTGCTAATCAGCTGCGATATCTTCAGATCAACCTGTGTTTTCTGAAAGGCATTCTTTCTTACGAAAGCCCAACTTATTTGTATCACTTTGCACTGACAATTTTAGGAGCACTCCTTCTCTGTAAATTACGCCAACGTTTTTTTGGAATTATTGTATCCGAAATTGTTATTAGCACGGTCAATATAAACGTGAGAATGAATACAAGCGAGCTTCTAATACAAGTATAAGTTGAGGAAAGGGCAGGCTATGGAAAAAGAAAATTGAGTGTTCCTCTGTTCCTTGAAGAAACAGCAATCTCCTTAGAAACAGATGGCCTGAAGAAGGGAAGCGTGCTAAGAAAACCTAAGAATGGATTATGATGGACAGACAAACCGTTTCCACAGGCTAGTTTATTAGGTATCGATCTTGAGTCACACCCAGTCCGTTTAGTTATGTTTCGTTCCCTCGTTAAGAGAAAAAATTATTTTCAATTTCTATGCAACTGCAAGGAATAAGTTTAACTTAAAACATACAAGGCACTTTGGCAAAAAACATGGTATGAAAATCAAAGTCCTGAGTTTAATTTTGCTTAAGACTACTACTTCTATTTTTAGCGTTGTTATTAAAAATTTGATGATGATAATTCAAACGAGGTGCCCAAATTAATTCCATCCCCTCCTGTTTTGCATCAAATTAAACACAGCCGAATTTGCAAAAATATGTATCCTAGTTATAACATTATCTATTCCTTTAACAGTGGGAAGTATAGCGGCTCTTTAAAAAAAATTCCAATGAATTTTAAAATCACTTGAAACCATTAAAAAACTTGAAATTGCTGGAATTGAAACGAGCGAGACTTTGCTGGGTCTTTTGTGTTTCTTCGACATCTGTGCAAATTCCATTGTTCCGCCCTCACAAAGTTGCCTGAAGCTGTCTAAACACTTTTGTTTTCGGTCATGTCAAGTAAGTGCGTGGATTCTATTTAAGACGCACTCATTTTCTCAACATAACGGTGTCAGTTGCACATATCTTGAAACCAAAATGAAGACTTTTGCAGCTCTTCTCCTCGTCTTTGCCTTGGCAGCTTATGTGTCTGCCTTTGAAAGGCCATTCCACACAGCAGTGTTTGATTTCTTGGACGAGCGACATGACGAGAGAATGGCTCAGGTTGTGAGAGACCAGGGCTTGCCGAAAAATACTCTGGTCGCCCGTGAACATAAAGAACCACCAGATTGGATAGTAAGTGAATAGGCTGACTTTTTTTCTTTTGTTCTCCTGGGCTTTTTCTCTTTGTATTTGTTTCTCACACTAAAGTAATGCATCAGTTTAACCTTTATTAGCGAATGATATATCTTAGTTATTGATTAATGAAGTGTGTTCCAACGAATTAGAGTCAAAGAATTTGTTCTTGGTCATCTGCTGCAAAACCAGCAGTGAATCACGCGACTTTTACACCACTCAGACTCTACTTAAACAGCTTGGTTTGACCCCAGTTTTAAAATACTTCGCAAGATTCAAACTGCATACATATATATAATAAAACTTAAACTGCAAGAAAAAACTATGTATTAATTATTCTTCAAGCCATGCTTGTTGTGTTTTCACTGCTTCTCTGCTCCAGTGTTAATCGATTAACGTTTGTGAATTAAGATACATTAAAATTCGGTGGTGGCCAGTCTTGGCAACGGAAGGATCGATAACGATTTTCTGCAAAAACGCGCAATTAAGGAAGTTAAATGACTTGCCTTCTACTACATTGAAATGCCCAGTCAGAAATAAATATTGAGGTACGAGAATTATTTTTTAGTCTGTGAGCCTAAATGAACACTTTTATTCTGCAGAAACCTTGCATTGCTAAAGGCAAACAGTGCTGGACACAAGCCGAACACAACGTGTGTTCAAAGCTATGCTGTATTGACAGATTCATTTTCTGCACCCTCGAAAACCATCCCGGTCCACTCCCCGAGCTTTCTCCTGTTCAGGTAAGCACGAAATAAAACCCTAATGTGACGTAACGTAACGCAATGTAAAATCTAATTACTGACGATTGAGTGGCATAACAAATATTAATTCAGACGACACGATGAAGACCTATCAAGAGATCTACGGATAGCCATGGAATTCTTTTTTCGTTTGAGATTTTCTCTGTTTACTTCCCTAAGTTCTAATTGTTTATCTGAGGAATCTATTTATATTAATAGCATTAATAAATGGTTTTCCCTCTTCTCGTAATGGTTGTTTGTGACGAATGACTGGCGCATTCTCAAGAAACGTTTTTCGTAGGACGTCTCCTATAATTGCAGCCAAAATGTTCTGTAAATATACAAGCACTTACAGAAATTTGAGCAAGGCTATCTAAAAAGCACACATGAGTGAGCCAAGTTAAGGCAAATCGGAGGAACAATCAGCAGAAACTCAGTGCAGCAAACCAGAAAGACAAACAGAAAGATTTGATCAGGTAGACAGACAAAAATATTTAGACGGAGAGACAGACAGAAATATTTATTGAGACAGTAAGAAGAACAGACACACAGATAGAGAGATTTAGATAGACAGACAGACATTACACGGACGAATGATCAACTTTCGAAGCGTCAGCTTCACTGACTCCTCCATGGCGGTTAATTTTATATCTCTATACACTTTAAGTTGATAAATATATAGCTAGGTGTGTCACTTGCTCTCCAGCGCAGTCCAACAATTCTTTAAAATATCTATTATGAGGAAGACAGAAAGTGACAGATAGACAGACAGACAGACAGACAGACAGACAGCGAGACAGACAGTCAGGCACAAAGAGCGGACAAGAACCAAATGAATAAAGTTTTTAGGTCTTTTTGAATGAAATTAATTGTATATTGCATTTGTGTTTCTTCCTCATGTAGAAAGCCTGCGTGGTGCTGCTTCATCTGTGCAGAAAACACAGTCCAACATGTGCAGGTGAAATGTGTTGTTTTGTTCGCATCAAGAGGTGCTTCGATGCAGATAAGGGAAAGCCCGACGAACCCGAAGAAGGCTATCGCCGCTGAATCCTACAATGTTACATTGTTTGAATGACAACAATTAGTAAGATATCGATCAAGATGATGTGCAATCAGGCTCCTTTTTTCTTCTCATATTATATTGATGTATTTGTGCAGGCTTTTGTAGTCGCTATTAAACAAATATTCCATGACTTTTCTTGAGTGCCGTGATTTTATTTGTACCCCTTTAGTTAACTTAATCTCTGCGACAAGATTCAGTTAATGTAATCAAATCTACAAAAGTGGATCACGTTTCTCCCCAAGTTTAAGAAAATTTATCTGATTTTTGTCTGCCACGAGAGTTATTGTGAGATGTTTAAATTCCTTGCCACTAAGATGGTTCCATCGGATTTTTTAGTACTGATGACTGTTCAATTTTGAGCGACTGGAGCACCACCATTATCAGTCTGACAGAAAACCAAACGTTCCCCGTGTACTAGAGAAAGATAAAGTTTGAAATGGGGTAAACTTCACCAGGACCTTTGCTGAGCTAGCCCTACAATGCCAATACAATATATTTCACTCATCTCGCGTTAAGGTTTCCGTATACCTTCAGATCGGCAATTTTCTTCAAATTTCGATTTTTCGGTTAAAGTAATGATCCAAATGAAATTTCTAATGTAAAAAAGAAATCATTGAAAAAGATTAAATATTGCCAGAGAAATGGCGGTTTTAAGTTTGGCCGGAAGTAAAAATTACCCGTCTGATTGACATATTTAGCGCTGTTTTCTCGAATCTTGAAGGGGACACTGTTAAGGGCTTAAACTCATAGGGAATTTGTCCGTTTGCCCCCAAATTTTGACAGTGGGTGGATTAACACATTAACAACAACAGAGTGTCTGCGAATTTTTTCTTTCGAAATATTTTTTCAATGAGAGCGATTTTTGTACAAACACTTAACATTTTTCTAATACTATTTCGAAAACGTTCCATAACTTTTCACTGTAACTGAGTATGGCAAAACGCAGACACGTTTTTTAAGCGCGTTGGGTCCGGAGACTAAGGAGCAAATTAAATTACGCTTTGACTTGTGGCGTTGAAAAGGTGATTCGGACGCTCGCATTGACAAGTGCCGAAAAATTCGACATTTTGTTTCAAAATCATCGATATAGTTAGATAGCCAGCTCTGAAAGCTTTAATTTGATATAAGGGTTTAAGTATCTACAGTTTAAACTGGACGCGCTACGTTTCTTGGACGGGAGACACCCCTGATACCGTACACCGGTTGATATTCAAGCCAATGTTCCTGAAATTCATGCGGAGTGATTTATCTGCGGAGATTTTCACCCGAGGTAATTGGATGTTGCAGGATTCATTTAAGACCAGAATACTATTTAGTCAAGTCTTGTTTGCAATTACGTTTAAAGCAGCTTCGTTTTTTTTTTTTTTGTATTTTGACACCGTGAAACTTCACAGTTTTCTCGAAAACACTCTTCTTTTAAAATTTTGCCATCGTTAAGATAACTTTCTCCAAAATCATCCCTGATGTCAAATTATTCAGGGTATGGCGTCATTTCGTTGCTATGTAACTCAGATCCTGGTGAAATGTACCCCATTTGAAGCTTTCATCTCTCCCTCGCACACCAGGTAACGCTTGATTTTCTGTTGGATTGATAATAGTGTTACTCTAGTCGCTTGAAGTTGAACGTTAACGTTACTAAAAAATCCGCTTTTAAAGGAAAAGGGAAGTCTACAATTCATATTTTACTTGAGGCTTAAAACTACTCAAATAGCTTAGATTTGTAGTAAAGAGCCAAAAAAAGTGAATTTTGCCTTTCGAAAGTGACGAAAGAGTCCAAAACCTGTAGTCATTTTTCAAACTTCCGCCAATTTGAACATCTTTTCTTCCGGTTACTTCCATAAAAGGAATGCCCGCTGGAATTTTTTTCCCGTCAACAAAACTTGTGAAGAATC
>JAHPZR010008433.1:10000-30317 GCA_019787425.1 Platygyra sinensis
TGGCTATAAAAGGCTGATAATATAAAAAAAAATTCACCTTACCGTTTTGAGTTTTATGCCCCTAAAGTTGCAATTTTAATTCCGTTGTTATGGTAAACTTATGTGTCAATTGGTATCAACGTGTTCACCAATGATTGGGCAGTTTTCAAGAAACCATGATGGTAGCATCAAGTTATAGAGAGTGGTTATAATGATCTTTTGAAATCTAACTCCTGGAAACTGTTCTGAGCCACCAGCCTTCTGACTTTTTTTGAGAGCGGGATGAGTTATACAAGAGGGATAACTGGGAGGAGGATTTCAGTTTTCTTTTGATGTCGCAGTTTTTCCTAATTTCGTCTGGAGTTTACCTGAATAAAGTATATACATACACTGTAAACACTATCCCAAGTTTTACTAAAAATTCCAAACGAACAAATTCTGTTCCATGTAAAAGATTTACTTTTTACATTACTACTGGTACGTGCCTGTGCATAAAGAATTAATCCCCTAATAAGAACCCTAGCTTAGGTGGAAAAGTAAAATGCAGGCTTGGTTATGGTAATCAGGCTCTTTAATGTTACATTTGCTCATTCATGACAACTGGATAACGATATAAAAGTGCTGTAAATCTGCAGCCGCTTCATTCCATGTTTCTGACTTCGGGCGATCAGTTACTCGGCGTCTTTTTTATCTCCAAGCTTTTTCAAGCATTCTCCAAACCTCACAAAGCAACACAGCTTCTCCTCACATGTCTCGCTACCAAGCATGCAACACGGGATAATCGGAAGACACTTTTTCTGAAAACGAAACAGTCAGTCATTTCGAGTTAGGTGGCTAACCAATCAGTCGATCAGTCGATCAGTTAATCAGGTCCGTCAGTTAGTTAGATCACCTATTCAGTCAGTAAGTCTGTTTGCTCTTCGTGTGTCTGTCAGGCAGGCATTCAGTCAATAATCAGTAAGTCAATCAGTAAGCCGGTCAGTCTGTCAATCAATCACTGCCAAACATATTCAGAAGAAAACCATCGAAAGAGAGTAAAGCGAAACACTCTCAATAATACACACCATGAATGGGGGTGGTTTAACGCCTGCTCCTTTCAAACAACAGCCAGTGTTCTTGATGCACTCCAAGTGTTCACAAGCGTCTTCTCCAGCTTTCTTGTGGCATATAATAGCGTTGACAATGCACATTTTCTGTCGGAACATGAACAAAGATATTAAAAATTCAACATTTGAGTTTCTAGTCTTAATACCACTCAAAGCCGGATTGTCAAACTAAGTGTACTACGACGGACCCATCAACTGACAAGCAAAATAAGAGCAAAATAATTCAGCGTGACCATCGACAATCACTTTGTCTTTTATTACTTTCTGAGCATCAAGCACTGACGTTAACTCATTACAACTTGATTCCTTAGTCTCAACTTGCCTTGGGTTTTCATGCGATTAGTTTTAATGCGTTGCACTATAAGTAGTTCTTCTGAGATAAAAACTGCAGTGGCACCATTGAGTCAAGTATTTTAAAACGAAAAACAGCAACTTTATTTAGTTTAAATAACAAACAAACTGCGGTTATAAACATAACGAGACAACGCATGTTGTAAAAACTTTCATTTAAGAACTTGGCGTTTCGTATGCTCTAACATACATCTTCAGAAGTAACGGTTACCTAAACTACAATAAATTTTAAACACGAAAGCTAAAACCAAATAAGGAAAGCAATGACATTGAAAAAGTAAATAAAAATAAACAGACCTATTTAAGTCTGCCGGAAAAATATAAGTGGCTAGTAGAGAAGAAGTTTCTCACTGCCAACATTTTCATTCAGTACTGGTTTCAAATCACGAATCAATAAGGTTTCCTTAATTTTACAGTGTATATCAGATTGTCCACTGGCTAAAATGTCAAAGTGATCCCATTTAATATTGTGGCCTGTTTGGGTCATGTGGTCAGCAATAGCAGAAGAATGGCTGTTGCTCGTCAGCGCCTTGAAATGTTCCGTCTTCCTGTCATGTAATCCGGCAAACAAAACGTAGATTACATGACAGGAAGACGGAACGTTTCACTGAAGGCGCTGACGAGCAACAGCCATTCTTCTGCCATTGCTGACCACATGACCCAAACAGGCCACAAGATTAAATGGGATCACTTTGACATTTTAGCTACTGGACAATCTGATATACACTATAAAATTAAGGAAACCTTATTGATTCGTGATTTGAAACCAGCGCTGAATGAAAATGTTGGCAGTGAGAAACTTGTTCTCTACTAGCCACTTATATTTTTCCGGCAGACTTAACTAGGTCTGTTTATTTTTATTTACTTTTTCAATGTCATTGCTTTCCTTATTTGGTATTAGCTTTCGTGTTTAAAATTTATTGTAGTTTAGGGAACCGTTACTTCTGAAGATGTATGTTGGAGCATACGAAACGTCAGGTTCTTATTAAATGAAAGTTTTTACAACATGCGTTGTCTCGTTATGTTTATAACCGCAGTTTGTTTGTTATTTTTGCTGAAGTTGAAATGGCCAAAGAATAAGAGGGTTTACGATTTATTTAGTTTAATATATAACTTAATCTAAAATTTCTTCTCATACGATAGTAAATATTTCTTCGGAACCGAGCTTTTTTGAGGCCATGACCTTTGCATGTACTGGCAATCCCACTACCCAATCATTAATCAAATCTAATAGCATACATGATAATTATAACTTACGATGCCTGGTGGAAGGTTCTTGGGTGGTTGAAAGCTTGGTGGTAAGCTTGGTTTACCGCTTGGCAAGCCCCTCGCGTTGACTATACTACGAACCTTCCTCGCCATTTCACGATCCTCCATCTCTAGATAATTTAAAATGGCTTGTGGATGATATTCCATCTCGGCCTGACAATACACGGCCAGTGCTGCGAGAAACAGCAAAGCTATCATCGATTTCATGTTGATGCGTCTATTCTGTGTTTTGGAAAACACTATGTGCAATGTGTAATGTGTTCTTGTTTATATAGAAATGGAGCGCATGTGCGATGGTGTTGCGCAGGACCATGGAAGTTTAAACAGCTTTCAAGCTCATTGCCCGCTCGTTATCTGTTTACAAAGTACGGTAATGAACTAATTTTTAATTAAAGAAAATTTTTCATAAGCCCGAGCACTACCTTTTGTTCTAGTGTTTCCTTCCTGAACGTTCTTTTTGTTCTTATCTGCTTAAGTACACTTCTTTGTGCTCCGTAACTAACCAAGGCTGTTAACCATTTTACGTAATTACTGTTCAAAAGGGACGATTTCTGAACCTAATTATATCACCGATTAAAGTTTACCGCAGTTTTCCCAGAACTATTTTTTTTTCAAATGTTTTTCCTGGCAAAATGGCGCATCTTAGGCTCAGCTGACTTTTCATGGTTATATCCGATGCGTCCTCACATCTCTAAGCCAAGTTGGGCTGCAGGTAGCGAGATCACGAAAGATGGAAAAGCCGTGGAAAAAGAAAATGTTTTGGGCCTGATGAAGAAATAAAAAAATTAATCACAAGCGAGCACTACAGGTGAATGATAGTCAAAGGCATGAAATTAAAGTGGAAAGATGTGTTGAAAATGAGAAAAAGAACGACCAGATTGACGGCCATGGGCAAATTAAACCATGATTTTGTTTATACAGATTTTTCCTTCTCCGAAGCGAATTAAATATATCTTTTATTTGAAAAAGTTGCACTCCATCCTAATATATGTCCATGTTCTGTTTGATAATAGACACTAATTGATGAACAAGGGAGACAAATTGCAAATTTAAACAGCTTTTTGAAAAAGCTCTCCAAATTAAATGCTAAACCTGTCGGCTATGTTTAACCTTAGCTAACTAGGACAACAAATCCTCATATTGTTCAATTATGCGATATATAATGCTACGGTCGATACTTCATGTACCAAAATGTTTTAATAAAACCTTGCTTCTTAAAGATTGCCAGAAAGTAAGATTAAAAAAATCCTTATTCGTATCTTCATAGGCTGAGTCGGTAAAATTGCAAGAGGGCAACACAAGCACTGTCGAATTGTAACAAAAGTGATCCTTAAACGATTACGGCGGATCAAATTTAAGACAATCTACTTAAGGAGCTCGAGAGAACTATTTCCCATGAGGCAGGACAATTATTTCAGTGGGTCATAGTTCCTGGAAAAAAAAAAGATTACTTGAAAGCGTCAATGCATGGATTCGTAACTTTAATTGGTAGCTACTTCTTGTGCGGTCATTAGGAGGGATGGGTCAAGTTGAGAGTTCTTAACAGGTCATTAAATCAGAATCGCTGCTTTTATTATGTTGCTTTAACAAAAGCATTTACCAATCTTGGATCTATTTCTTTTATTACTAGTAAAATTTTCACATCGATCAAACTGATCAGGAAGTGAAGACTGGTAAATACTTTTAATAAGTAACGCATTCGAATGGTATACTTAACAATTATCCTGCGAAATCGCGCGGAATATCGTCTGATACTTAGCCGGCGAGGCCGTAGGCCGAGTCGGCTAAAATCAGACGATATTCCGCGAGATTGAGCAGGATAATTGTTTTATTATTCAACAACTTGATAACAAAATTGATTTCCAAGCTCGTAACATTTTTAAACCTTTCTGTCGACATTTTTTCCCTTCACTTTTTCTTCCCACGTACGAAGCTACGTATATCGCCGGATATCTGTTACCTACGGATGACAGTTATCGAGAGCATCATGACCATATTTGGATAGTGTTACAATTTGTTGAATAATAACGTGAATTATTCCACAAGTCAGTTAATTGTAAGTTTTGTAAGTTTTGACGGTATAGACAGGCGCTGTGATAAGTGATAAGTCTTGATGCTGTACCGCCAGAAAGTGTTTCCCAACTATTTTATTTTACGCTACAGAAAACACAGTAACAAACTTAATTATTGCATCTCAAGATGGGAAGATTGGTTGTCAGACAAAGACTTTCCTGTCGTCTGATTCGCTTTCTCTTCTATGGCATAGCATCGCAGTTAATTTAAAAATGCTTCGTATTGTTTAAAACAGATACTGTTTCAAAACAATGCCACTTTGTCGCCATAATCTGCAGCCTTTTTGCGGATAACATTTCTCTTACGTTATTTCGGAGTGTTTGTTTCTTTTTCTGTTTTATTTTAAAGGGGCTCAGTTACGTTTAAAAAGCTTAGCTAAACTTTTCAAATTCGTTGTTTGCAATCCGTGTCAATCTTCTCCATCCTTAACCATCCTTGTTCCTTTATGGTTTATTATTATCTCTTTGATGTTTTTCTATCTTTATAGAGTGTTAATTTTAGGTTTCCTTCAATTTAACGGTTATTTGTTCGATGTTCAAAATAACTCAAGATACCGTGACTGAGCTCCTTTAAGGTCTGTTCAGTTTTGTGTTACATCTTAGATAAAGTTGGCCCCACGGATTTAGAGCAACAATTTGTACAATAAGACTCGTCCCTTAGTTGGCGATAAGTTTCAAGATTGTAATTCAGTATATCTGCTGCAGCAGATAATACATAGATATAACAAAGATCAGATCTCGATCAGAACAACTTTTGCTTCTTTGTGACCCTTTTCTTAACTGACTCAGGTCTCACTTATCTCGTTTAACTACCAGCTTGACGTTTACAAGTAATTTACAAATTAAGCCGCACTAACAACCTGACCTTACTTACTTAGAGTCTGTTTGTTGACAAACCTCTTTCACACCGCAAACAAAGGCAACCAACTTCACAAAGATACTCCAAAATATATTTGCTCACTCTCTTTTGTGCAAAACCCAACACAGCTACCTTACTATTTCCACAACAGTGGAAATCATTAGCAATTTTTAAACAACTCCAAAGACTAGTTTAAATTTAACCGCAGCTGTTAAGAATTTTCAAAATTAGGTTGTTATTTTTCGACATCTGTGTAAACTGCATCGTGCCTCTCTTTCTTTTGAACTCAACCGTACATTTGATCTTTCTGAAAATTAGCTATGCAAAGCTGTATCAACATTTCACCAGCTTGGCATGACGTTTGCCAAACAGCGAAATCGCATAATGAGCTCTTGATAATATATAAGGCGCATTCGCTTCCCCTAATTACAGTGTGATTTACACAGGTCTTGAAGCCAAAATGAAGACTTTCACTGCTCTTCTCCTCCTCAGCGCCCTTACAGCTTATGTGTCCGCCAGTGAAATGGAGTTTCACAGAGCAGTGTTTGATTTCTTAGACGAGCGACATGACGAGAAAATGGCTCAGGCTCTGAGAGACCAGGGCTTCTCGAAAGACGCTTTGATTGCAAGTGATCATCCAGAACCACCCCAGTGGATGGTAAGTAAACACATATTGTTCTATGTACATTCGAAGCACTCCTTCCTGATCTCCTTTCGTTTCTCGCGCTATGGCCACGCCGGCTTGAATTTACGGCCACTCTCCTATACTCTATCACGGACAATATCCTATGTCCCCACAAATTTCTGACGTATTTTCTTTAAAAGCAGCCTCTATTATGGAATGCTCGTTAACACGGAAAGGGACACTATGAATCTCCGCCCCAGAGAAAAAAATTCTCATAAACTTAATCTCTTTGATAAAGAATCTAGCATTAACGCTATATCCATTTATCTTTATATGGCGATTGGAAAATTTTAATTTAAAATCTCATAACAGCAACTGAGATGGGGCGGTACATAATCGACACTGTAAATTAAAAAAAAGTTAGATACAATTTTAAAAGACAAGTCTGGGCCTGTTTTTAGTCACTAGCTAAACGCTTAAAACTGGTCAGTAGTCTAGTCTTAAGAGGTGACCTCCTTGCGGTGGAATGTATAGCACATACACTTTTCCAATACAATCACACTCTTCCTTTGGTTTCCATATTAGAGAGGTTCGACGGTAAAAATACTGTGGTGCTCTTAAAGGAATTGATTCGTTCGTCAATCAGTCCCTGTTTTAGGATGCTCTATAAATTTTGATTGAAATACTAATGAGAGTTATATTTTGTAACCAGACTGATGATTTTATATTTTAATGCCTTTTTCTTTCTCTTTTTGACAGAAACCCTGCGTTGCTTCAGCTAAATTGTGTTGGAAGCAGGCTGGTCATGATGCATGTAGGAAGCTTGCCTGTATTGACAACTTCTTCAAGTGCTGCCACGGAAAACACCCTACACCACTTCCCGAACTTTCTCCACTGCAGGTAGGCCCTTAGCAAAACATAATTAACGTAAAGTAGCGAAAGATGCTTTACATACAACACAAGTAAATGCCACATCACATGATGAAGCATTTTTTCAGCCCATCTGACACACCTTTATGCCATCAAATGACTTCTTTTCATGTGTAGACATTTTTTATATGTGGATGCGAACCATCTGTTCATCTTGGATGACATCTGCATGTGTCATTGAAAATATGTGACAAATTGCAATAAACAGCAGTGAAGATTATAAAAAAAATAATAGCATTGAAATTAAGTCCGAAATAGGTCTGAGCACTGGTAGTTATAAATCACTAAACATCTCTATTACTGTTGGTTGTTTGGCTGTTTGTTTGTTTGTTTGTTTGTTTAGTTTCTGTTTTTCTCGACACTCGTCTACTCGGCGGTGTAGTATTATATTGTGTAAAGATATTACAAGTACATAACTCCGAATTAATATGCTACTTTCGATATTTTAAAATTCATCTTGATAGTGAAGCCTGGAGGACACAAAGTTATAACTTAACAAAAGAAATGAATAAACATGGTCATTCAATTCCCTTTGTTTCTGTCCTCTAGGTCTTACTGTCAAGCTCATTTTTAATATATCGAATTGGTCTGTCCAGATTATGCCTAATTGCAAGAAAATCTACCGTTCCTATACACAGGGCAAAATCTAGCCTATAAGTCAAGTAACATTGAGCATCGTATCTGTGTATGTTCCCTTTGCAGAAAGGCTGTGTAGCACTGCTTTATCTGTGCAGAAATAAGAGCTCAAGTTGTGCGGGAGAAATGTGCTGCTTCGTTCGCATCAAGAGGTGTTTTGAAATGGCTACTAAAGAATAAATCCTGTTATATGGATAATGTTACATTGCTTCCATGACAACAAATAGTAAGATATCGATCAAGATGATGTGCAATCAGGCTCCTTTTTTCTTCTTATGTTATATGAATGTATTTGCGCAGGCTTAGTGTAGTCGCTATTAAACAAAAGTTCCATGACTTTTCTTGAGTGATATTTATTTGTACCCCTTTTGTGGGACTCTTGGGATGCATTTTGTGACCTAATCTCTTCAAGAAGATTCATTTTATGGTATCCGGCAAATCTGCAGAAGCTGGATCACTGTTTCTCCCCAATTAAGTTGTTAAAGAAAACGTATCTGATTTTTGTTTACCACGCAGAGAAAACGCGTGATTGTTTTCCGGCGATTATCCTGAAGCATGTTGAAATTTGCCGAGCTAGCACTGCAATAAGAATAAACTATAATTCACTTATCTCGCATTAACACAGCCACTCTGAGAGTAAGCCGTTAGTGCAAACAGAAAACAACTATGCTGATTTCTTCTTTATGTTAAACATAAATATATAGACAAGACTTGTATTCCATTGTTTTTGGATTGCCAGCTTGGGGTACTCTAGCAGGTTTCGAAAAATCGGTGGAAAGCAATCTTGGGTTTGATATTTAATGATATAGAGAAAAACCAAGGTGATTCGAGATGAAAGAAAATTACAATGAAGCCGACACACATTTTGAGTGAATGTTGCTGACGCAATTTTTTTAGAGATGACGCTTAAAGCCTTAAAATGTTTCAACTAATTCGAAACTCAAGGATTACGATAACACTAAAATAACACTTCACACCAGTTGATATTTAAGACAATGTTTCTGAAAGTCAAACGAAGTGATTTGTGTGAGATTTTAACTCGAGACAATTAGGAGGTTCCCCATCTTAAATTTTCGAAATTTTAAGGTGGCTCCGAATTCCCTTCGCAGAATCTTTTTAAACTTTGCAAAAAGTTGCATCTTATCATGTTGATTACAATTGGATAATAAAAAATGGGGGTCACCGAGCTCGTTTTTGAGTTATAAGCGCTTAAGGCTAAAATAAAATTGTTGCTATGGCAACCTATTGTGCAACAAAATTGACAGCAACTTGTTCAGAAATGATTGGGCAGTTTGTTGATACCATGATTTTGGCATCAACCGATAAAGAGTGGTTGTAATGACCCATTGAGGTTATTCCTCACAATTGCACTGCGCATCCTTTCTGCGCATAATTTATGGCGTCATTTAGCGCGCTCTCGTGCACGTGCACACTGAAAACATGGCGGATTTGCCTTGATATTGAGCTCTTTCAGTTGAAAAATGGCTATAGCTCACCAACGAGCACGGGCACCCCAATTTTTTTTTCCAGTCATTGTAATCAACTTATCCTAAACTTTGCTTGAGGAAAGACTGATCTGATTTCTATTGCTGAAAATTGAATAAATAGCGAAAATAGCAAGTAAACTGTGGTCTTGTCTATTTTGCCCTGTGGTAACCATGTCAAGAAATTTGGTTGAAATTTTAATCAAGGATTCAGCTTTCTGTATAAATCAAACTAAAAAAGTTTATTTGTGTCCGATACAACGCATTGACTCCAGTTTAATGCGTGTTCTCATGAGTCTCGGTCACAAAAATTTACAATTATTACTGGGAATGAGTTCTTGTAATAAGCGTTAAATAATGCCAAAATGGGTCATTTTCAGTGCCCCAGTGCTCCTTAATGAGTATGGGCACCCCCCTTTTTTATTTCAAAATTGAAGTTCTCATATGATAAATATTCAGTGGGCAAAGTTTGAACGAAAATCTATTGTCAGTTTTATTTCAGGGGAATTACCTTAAACTGTAAGTCTCGGAAAGTACTTCGGTGGCCGAACACAGTTTTCAAGTGCCTATGCCTAATTCACCATAACTTTTAAACTATTTATGCTTTGGCGCCTATTTTTTGCAAGAGTTAAGGTTTCCCACAGAAATATTTATTCTCGCATTTTGACTAGGGTGTGTACTGTTGCCATGGCAACGGGGCTGGTTAAATAATGGTTTTTGTTTATTTTAAAAAAATCCAGTCGTTAGATTATTTTCATATTTTGCACACTAAGAATTGACATTAAATCCCTTCTGTGAACACGGTTCTAATAAAAATTTGACATAGGCGATTTTCGTAATTCGCCGTTAATCGTTTTCTGTATTATTAAAAATTCCCTATGTCAAAATTCATATTTTTTTGATAGATCATTCACTTGGTCTCTGATCTATATTTCTGCCAAATTTCTTGAAATTCTAACGTCTGGATCGTTAGAAATCGGCATGTTTCTGCTAAAGCAATCGGTCTCAATTTTTCGAGAAACTGCGCATGCGTTGCATTTAACTGGGTTCTTTCGGTAACAAACAAAAGCTGAAAATTGCTGGGTTCTTTGCATCGTTACCTTTTCTAACATATCTTTGTAATAAACGACAAAAGCAATATATACACTGCGTTCAGGGTATGGCGTTATTTCGTTGCTATGTAACTCAGATCCTGGTGAAATGTACCCCATTTGAAGCTTTCATCTCTCCCTCGCACAACAGGTAACGCTTGATTTTCTGCTGGATTGATAATAGTGTTACTCTAGCCGCTCGAAGTTAAACGGTAACGTTACTAAAAAATTCGCTTTTAAAGGAAAAGGGAAGTCTTCAATTCAAATTTTACTTGAGGCTTAAAACTACTGAAATAGCTTAGATTTGTGGTAATTATAAAAAGCCAAAAAAAGTGAATTGTAACGAAAGAGTCCAAAACCTGTAGCCATTTTTCAAACTTGAACTTCCGCCAATTTGAACATGTTTTCTTCCGGTTACTTCCAAAAAAGGAAAGCCCGCCGGAATTTTTATTCACGTCAACAAAAATGGGGAAGAATCTTCTTTCGAGAGAGTTCGGAGTCAGAGGAAGAAGATGTTTACGAGAGTGAAAATGAGCGACGAAGAGGAAATACATCGCGGTGTGTATGCCAGTGTTGTGCAAAGTGGGAAGGGCAACAAGAGAATGCTTAGAATACCTTTGGCGGCTTGTTTTTTCGTCATTATTTTATTAGAGTAGTTCTAATTGTTATTAATAGTAACAACCAAACCAACTCAAATATTTCACCTAAATAAATTCAATGAGTATTCGTTAATTCGTGATTGCTGTAAAATATATGCTGTGTCACGCAACGTACAACCTCCTAAAAATCATTTTGAACACCCTTTTCAAATGTCGCAATCTGGCTTAAAGTGCCTCAAACCAGTCTACAGCCATTCTTTATCACTTGTCGCTACAATCATGGTATCAAAACACTGTCCAATCATCGGAGAACACATTGTTATCATTTTGGTGACACAACAGGTTACCATAGCAAAGCATGATCCGCTAAAAACACCCTTAATTACAGCTATAGGGCCTTATGATTCAAAAATGGCGCGATGAATTTTTAATATTATCAAATTTTGAAAAGCATTGTGATAAACATTCTATGCATGGGGTCCAGAGCCACCTTAATGTTTTAAAAATTAATTATATAAGGTTTCTCTTAACCTTATGTACCGACTTTGTAAAAAAAAATTACCAAAATTTGTGTATTGTGGTTATAAAAGCCTGATAATATAAAAATTTCACCTTACCGTTTTTGAGTTTTATGCCTCTAAAGCGGCAATTTTAGTTCTGTTGTTATGGTAAACTTATGTGTCAATTGGTAACAACGTGTTCACCAATGATTGGCCGATTTTTAAGATACCATGATGGTAGCATCAAGTTATAACGAGTGGTTATAATGACCTTTTAAAATCTAACTCCTGGAAACTGTTCTGAGCCACCAGCCTTCTGACTTTTTTTGAGAGTGGGATGAGTTATACAGGAGGGATAACTGGGAGGAGGATTTCAGTTTTCTTTTAATGTCGCAGTTTTTCCTTATTTCGTCTGGAGTTTAACTGAATAAAGTATATACATACACTGTAAACACTATCTTTTGCTAAAAATTCCAAACGAACAAAATCTGTTCCATGTAAAAGATTTACTTTTTACATTACTCCTGGTACGTGCCTGTGCACAAAGACTAATTAATCCCCTAATAAGAACCCTAGATTAGGTGGAAAGTAAAATGCAGGCTTGATCATGGCAATCAGGCTCTTTAATGTTACATTTGCTCATTCATGACAACTGGATAACGATATAAAACTATTGTATATCTGCAGGCTTTATTCCATGTTTCTGACTTCGGGCGACCAGTTACTCGGCGTCTTTTTTATCTCCAAGCTTTTTCAAGCATTCTCCAAACCTCACAAAGCAACACAGCTTCTCCTCACATGTCTCGCTGCCCAGCATGCAACACGGGATAATCGGAAGACACTTTTTCTAAAAACAAAACAGTCAGTCATTTCCAGTTAGGTGGCTAACCAATCAGTCGATCAGTCGATCAGTTAATCAGGTCCGTCAGTTAGTTAGATCAGCTATTCAGTCAGTAAGTCTGTTTGCTCTTCGTGTGTCTGTCAGGCAGGCATTCAGTCAGTAATCAGTAAGTCAGTCCGTCAGTCAGTCAGTAAGCGGGTCAGTCTGTCAATCAATCACTGCCTAACATATTCAGAAGAAAACCATCGAAAGAGAGTAAAGCGAAATACTCTCAATAATACACACCATGAATGGGGGTGGTTTAACCCCTGCTCCTTTCAAACAACAGCCAGTGTTCTTGATGCACTCCAGGTGTTCACAAGCGTCTTCTCCAGCTTTCTTGTGGCATATAATAGCGTTGGCAATGCACATTTTCTGTCGGAACATGAACAAAGATATTAAAAATTCAACATTTGAGATTCTAGTCTTTTATGCCACTCAAAACCGGATTGTCAAACTAAGTGTACTACGACGGATCCATCAACTGACAAGCAAAATAAGAGCAAACTAATTCAGCGTGACCATCGACAATCACTTTGTCTTTTATTACTTTCTGCGCGTCAAGCACTGACGTTAACTCATTACAACTTAATCTTAAATTTCTTCTCATACGATGGTAAATATTTCTTCGGAACCGAGCTTTTTTTCAGGCCATGACCTTTGCATAAACTGGCAATCCCACTACCCAATCATTAATCAAATCTAATAGCATACAGTGATAATTATAACTTACGATGCCTAGTGGAAGGTTCTTGGGTGGTTGAAAGCTTGGTGGTAAGCTTGGTTTACCGCTTGGCAAGCCCCTTGCGTTGACTATACTGCGAACCTTCCTCGCCATTTCACGATCCTGCATCTCTAGATAATTTAAAATGGCTTGTGGATGATATTCCATCTCGGCCCGACAATACACGGCCAGTGCTGCGAGAAACAGCAGAGCTATCATTGGTTTCATGTTGATGCGTCTATCTGGTCGTTCTTTTTCTCATTTTCAGCACATTTCACCACTTTAATTTCATGCCATTGACTATCATTCATCTGTAGTGCTCGCTTGTTATTACTATTTTTATTTCTTCTTAGGAAAGAAAACACTTTCAGGCCCGAAACATTTTCTTTTTCCACGTCTTTTTTCTCTTTCGTGATCTCGCTACCTGCTGCCCAACATGGCTTGGAGATGTGAGGACCCATCGGATATAACCATAAAAAGTCATCTGAGCCTAAGATGCGCCATTTTGGCAGGAAAAACAACATTTAAAACAAAAAATTCTGGGAAAACTGAGGTGATATAATTAGGTTCAGAAAACGTCCCATTTGAAAATAATTACGTAAAATGATTAACAGCCTTGGTTAGTTACAGAGCACAAAGAAGTCTACTTAAGCAGATGAGAACAAAAAGAACGTTAAGGAAGGAAACACAAGAACAAAAGGTAGTGCTCGGGCTTATGACAAATTTTCTTCAATTAATAATTAGTTCATTAAGGTACGTTGTAAACAGATAACGAGTGGGCAATGTACTTGAAAGCTGTTTAAACTTCCATGGTCCTGCGTAACACTATCTCACATGCGCGCCATTTCTATATAAACCAGAACACATTGCACATCGCACATCGTGTTTTCCAGATCACAGAATAGACGCATCAACATGAAACCAATGATAGCTCTGCTGTTTCTCGCAGCACTGGCCGTGTATTGTCGGGCCGAGATGGAATATCATCCACAAGCCATTTTAAATTATCTAGAGATGCAGGATCGTGAAATGGCGAGGAAGGTTCGCAGTATAGTCAACGCAAGGGGCTTGCCAAGCGGTAAACCAAGCTTACCACCAAGCTTTCAACCACCCAAGAACCTTCCACTAGGCATCGTAAGTTATAATTATCACTGTATGCTATTAGATTTGATTAATGATTGGGTAGTGGGATTGCCAGTTTATGCAAAGGTCATGGCCTGAAAAAAAGCTCGGTTCCGAAGAAATATTTACCATCGTATGAGAAGAAATTTAAGATTAAGTTGTAATGAGTTAACGTCAGTGCTTGACGCGCAGAAAGTAATAAAAGACAAAGTGATTGTCGATGGTCACGCTGAATTAGTTTGCTCTTATTTTGCTTGTCAGTTGATGGATCCGTCGTAGTACACTTAGTTTGACAATCCGGTTTTGAGTGGCATAAAAGACTAGAATCTCAAATGTTGAATTTTTAATATCTTTGTTCATGTTCCGACAGAAAATGTGCATTGCCAACGCTATTATATGCCACAAGAAAGCTGGAGAAGACGCTTGTGAACACCTGGAGTGCATCAAGAACACTGGCTGTTGTTTGAAAGGAGCAGGGGTTAAACCACCCCCATTCATGGTGTGTATTATTGAGAGTATTTCGCTTTACTCTCTTTCGATGGTTTTCTTCTGAATATGTTAGGCAGTGATTGATTGACAGACTGACCCGCTTACTGACTGACTGACGGACTGACTTACTGATTACTGACTGAATGCCTGCCTGACAGACACACGAAGAGCAAACAGACTTACTGACTGAATAGCTGATCTAACTAACTGACGGACCTGATTAACTGATCGACTGATCGACTGATTGGTTAGCCACCTAACTGGAAATGACTGACTGTTTTGTTTTTAGAAAAAGTGTCTTCCGATTATCCCGTGTTGCATGCTGGGCAGCGAGACATGTGAGGAGAAGCTGTGTTGCTTTGTGAGGTTTGGAGAATGCTTGAAAAAGCTTGGAGATAAAAAAGACGCCGAGTAACTGGTCGCCCGAAGTCAGAAACATGGAATAAAGCCTGCAGATATACAATAGTTTTATATCGTTATCCAGTTGTCATGAATGAGCAAATGTAACATTAAAGAGCCTGATTGCCATGATCAAGCCTGCATTTTACTTTCCACCTAATCTAGGGTTCTTATTAGGGGATTAATTAGTCTTTGTGCACAGGCACGTACCAGGAGTAATGTAAAAAGTAAATCTTTTACATGGAACAGATTTTGTTCGTTTGGAATTTTTAGCAAAAGATAGTGTTTACAGTGTATGTATATACTTTATTCAGTTAAACTCCAGACGAAATAAGGAAAAACTGCGACATTAAAAGAAAACTGAAATCCTCCTCCCAGTTATCCCTCCTGTATAACTCATCCCACTCTCAAAAAAAGTCAGAAGGCTGGTGGCTCAGAACAGTTTCCAGGAGTTAGATTTTAAAAGGTCATTATAACCACTCGTTATAACTTGATGCTACCATCATGGTATCTTAAAAATCGGCCAATCATTGGTGAACACGTTGTTACCAATTGACACATAAGTTTACCATAACAACAGAACTAAAATTGCCGCTTTAGAGGCATAAAACTCAAAAACGGTAAGGTGAAATTTTTATATTATCAGGCTTTTATAACCACAATACACAAATTTTGGTAATTTTTTTTTACAAAGTCGGTACATAAGGTTAAGAGAAACCTTATATAATTAATTTTTAAAACATTAAGGTGGCTCTGGACCCCATGCATAGAATGTTTATCACAATGCTTTTCAAAATTTGATAATATTAAAAATTCATCGCGCCATTTTTGAATCATAAGGCCCTATAGCTGTAATTAAGGGTGTTTTTAGCGGATCATGCTTTGCTATGGTAACCTGTTGTGTCACCAAAATGATAACAATGTGTTCTCCGATGATTGGACAGTGTTTTGATACCATGATTGTAGCGACAAGTGATAAAGAATGGCTGTAGACTGGTTTGAGGCACTTTAAGCCAGATTGCGACATTTGAAAAGGGTGTTCAAAATGATTTTTAGGAGGTTGTACGTTGCGTGACACAGCATATATTTTACAGCAATCACGAATTAACGAATACTCATTGAATTTATTTAGGTGAAATATTTGAGTTGGTTTGGTTGTTACTATTAATAACAATTAGAACTACTCTAATAAAATAATGACGAAAAAACAAGCCGCCAAAGGTATTCTAAGCATTCTCTTGTTGCCCTTCCCACTTTGCACAACACTGGCATACACACCGCGATGTATTTCCTCTTCGTCGCTCATTTTCACTCTCGTAAACATCTTCTTCCTCTGACTCCGAACTCTCTCGAAAGAAGATTCTTCCCCATTTTTGTTGACGTGAATAAAAATTCCGGCGGGCTTTCCTTTTTTGGAAGTAACCGGAAGAAAACATGTTCAAATTGGCGGAAGTTCAAGTTTGAAAAATGGCTACAGGTTTTGGACTCTTTCGTTACAATTCACTTTTTTTGGCTTTTTATAATTACCACAAATCTAAGCTATTTCAGTAGTTTTAAGCCTCAAGTAAAATTTGAATTGAAGACTTCCCTTTTCCTTTAAAAGCGAATTTTTTAGTAACGTTACCGTTTAACTTCGAGCGGCTAGAGTAACACTATTATCAATCCAGCAGAAAATCAAGCGTTACCTGTTGTGCGAGGGAGAGATGAAAGCTTCAAATGGGGTACATTTCACCAGGATCTGAGTTACATAGCAACGAAATAACGCCATACCCTGAACGCAGTGTATATATTGCTTTTGTCGTTTATTACAAAGATATGTTAGAAAAGGTAACGATGCAAAGAACCCAGCAATTTTCAGCTTTTGTTTGTTACCGAAAGAACCCAGTTAAATGCAACGCATGCGCAGTTTCTCGAAAAATTGAGACCGATTGCTTTAGCAGAAACATGCCGATTTCTAACGATCCAGACGTTAGAATTTCAAGAAATTTGGCAGAAATATAGATCAGAGACCAAGTGAATGATCTATCAAAAAAATATGAATTTTGACATAGGGAATTTTTAATAATACAGAAAACGATTAACGGCGAATTACGAAAATCGCCTATGTCAAATTTTTATTAGAACCGTGTTCACAGAAGGGATTTAATGTCAATTCTTAGTGTGCAAAATATGAAAATAATCTAACGACTGGATTTTTTTAAAATAAACAAAAACCATTATTTAACCAGCCCCGTTGCCATGGCAACAGTACACACCCTAGTCAAAATGCGAGAATAAATATTTCTGTGGGAAACCTTAACTCTTGCAAAAAATAGGCGCCAAAGCATAAATAGTTTAAAAGTTATGGTGAATTAGGCATAGGCACTTGAAAACTGTGTTCGGCCACCGAAGTACTTTCCGAGACTTACAGTTTAAGGTAATTCCCCTGAAATAAAACTGACAATAGATTTTCGTTCAAACTTTGCCCACTGAATATTTATCATATGAGAACTTCAATTTTGAAATAAAAAAGGGGGGTGCCCATACTCATTAAGGAGCACTGGGGCACTGAAAATGACCCATTTTGGCATTATTTAACGCTTATTACAAGAACTCATTCCCAGTAATAATTGTAAATTTTTGTGACCGAGACTCATGAGAACACGCATTAAACTGGAGTCAATGCGTTGTATCGGACACAAATAAACTTTTTTAGTTTGATTTATACAGAAAGCTGAATCCTTGATTAAAATTTCAACCAAATTTCTTGACATGGTTACCACAGGGCAAAATAGACAAGACCACAGTTTACTTGCTATTTTCGCTATTTATTCAATTTTCAGCAATAGAAATCAGATCAGTCTTTCCTCAAGCAAAGTTTAGGATAAGTTGATTACAATGACTGGAAAAAAAAATTGGGGTGCCCGTGCTCGTTGGTGAGCTATAGCCATTTTTCAACTGAAAGAGCTCAATATCAAGGCAAATCCGCCATGTTTTCAGTGTGCACGTGCACGAGAGCGCGCTAAATGACGCCATAAATTATGCGCAGAAAGGATGCGCAGTGCAATTGTGAGGAATAACCTCAATGGGTCATTACAACCACTCTTTATCGGTTGATGCCAAAATCATGGTATCAACAAACTGCCCAATCATTTCTGAACAAGTTGCTGTCAATTTTGTTGCACAATAGGTTGCCATAGCAACAATTTTATTTTAGCCTTAAGCGCTTATAACTCAAAAACGAGCTCGGTGACCCCCATTTTTTATTATCCAATTGTAATCAACATGATAAGATGCAACTTTTTGCAAAGTTTAAAAAGATTCTGCGAAGGGAATTCGGAGCCACCTTAAAATTTCGAAAATTTAAGATGGGGAACCTCCTAATTGTCTCGAGTTAAAATCTCACACAAATCACTTCGTTTGACTTTCAGAAACATTGTCTTAAATATCAACTGGTGTGAAGTGTTATTTTAGTGTTATCGTAATCCTTGAGTTTCGAATTAGTTGAAACATTTTAAGGCTTTAAGCGTCATCTCTAAAAAAATTGCGTCAGCAACATTCACTCAAAATGTGTGTCGGCTTCATTCTAATTTTCTTTCATCTCGAATCACCTTAGTTTTTCTCTATATCATGAATTATCAAACCCAAGATTGCTTTCCACCGATTTCTCGAAACCTGCTAGAGTACCCCAAGCTGACAATCCAAAAACAATGGAATATAAGTCTTGTCTATATTAATGTTTAACATAATTAGAAAGAAGAAATCCAGCATAGTTGTTTTCTGCTTGCGTTAACGGCTTACTCTCAGACTGCCAGTCAGTCCGGGCTGTGTTAATACGAGATGAGAGAATTATATTTTATTCTTATTCTAGTGCTAGCTCGGCAAATTTCAACATGCTTCAGGATAATCGCCGGAAAACAATCACGCGTTTTCTCTGCGTGGTAGACAAAAATCAGATACGTTTGGGGAGAAACAGTGATGCAGCTTCTGCAGATTTGTCGGATACCATGAAATGAATCTTCTCGCAGAGATTAAGTCACAAAATGCATCCCAAGAGTCCCAACAAAAGGGGTACAAATAAATATCACTCAAGAAAAGTCATTGAACTTTTGTTTAATAGCGACTACAATAAGCCTGTGCAAATACATTCATATAACATAAGAAGAAAAAAGGAGCCTGATTGCACATCATCTTGATCGATATCTTACTATTTGTTGTCATGGAAGCAATGTAACATTATCCATATAACAGGATTTATTCTTTAGTAGCCATTTCAAAACACCTCTTGATGCGAACGAAGCAGCACATTTCTCCCGCACAACTTGAGCTCTTATTTCTGCACAGATAAAGCAGTGCTACACAGCCTTTCTGCAAAGGGAACATACACAGATACGATGCTCAATGTTACTTGACTTATAGGCTAGATTTTGCCTTGTGTATAGGAACGGTAGATTTTCTTGCAATTAGGAATAATCTGGACAGACCAATTCGATATATTAAAAATGAGCTTGACAGTAAGGCCTAGAGGACAGAAACCAAGGGAATTGAATGACCATGTTTATTCATTTCTTTTGTTAAATTATAACTTTGTGTCCTCCAGGCTTCACTATCAAGATGAATTTTAAAATATCGAAAGTAGCATATTGATTAATTCGAAGTTATGTACTTGTAATATCTTAACACAATATAATACTACACCGCCAAGTAGACGAGTGTCGAGAAAAACAGAAAAATAAACAAACAAAGAGACAAACAAACAGCCAAACAACCAAACAACCAACAGTAATAGAGATGTTTAGTGATTTATAACTACCAGTGCTCAGACCTATTTCGGACTTATTTTCAATGCTATTATTTTTTTTTTATAATCTTCACTGCTGTGTATTGCAATTTGTCACATATTTTCAATGACACATGCAGATGTCATCCAAGATGAACAGATGGTTCGCATCCACATATAAAAAATGTCTACACTTATGATACACATGAAAAGAAGTCATTTGATGGCATAAAAATAGGGTGTGTCAGATGGGCTGAAAAAATGCTTCATCATGTGATGTGGCATTTACTTGTGTTGTATGTAAAGCATCTTTCGTTACTTTACGTTAATTATGTTTTGTCAAGGGCCTACCTGCAATGGAGAAAGTTCGGGAAGTGGTGTAGGGTGTTTTCCGTGGCAGCACTTGAAGAAGTTGTCAATACAGGCAAGTTTCTTACATACAT
>JAHPZR010008435.1:0-7500 GCA_019787425.1 Platygyra sinensis
ATTATTATCAAAATAGCGCTAACTTGCGAGTATCGTTACAAGCTTGTTGCATGCAAATTATAAAGAAAATCTAATGACTAGATTTTCTGCAAATAAACAAAACCGATTTTAAACACCTGTTTATATTTGATCATGTTGCCATGGCAACGGTACATACGTCAGCTTAATTATCAAAAAGTTGAAGTTTGTGTTGGTAACTTGCTTGCTGCCATTTTTGGTGACCAAAGGATCAAGGGTTTTAGAGAAAAATGTAAATGAAACAGAGGTATCAAAAACTGTGTTATTTAGCTTAAATCTGTTGTTTGTTGCTTAGTTCATTTCATGGATTATAATGATACTGACATCAGAAGAATCGAAAAACAGTCAGCGAGAATAAGTTCCGGGTGATCCTCGTTTTGCTTCAAAGTTTAGACTATGCTTCAAAGTTTTAAGCCAGTTATTTGTTGTCAACTGAATTTAATATAAACGCAAGCGAGTTGCGAGAACCGAGGGCTCGGATATTGACAAAATACCATAAACTACTGAAAGAAACGACCCCCCGAAAGTAATGTCAAAACATTGTGCCGCTAATAAATCCCGAAAGTTGCGAGCCTGCCCGGCCTTTTCCTCGCCCCCCGGAAATTAGTGAGACCAAATGAAGGTTCCATAGTCAGTTTTTTCCAGCTGCCGGGATAGTCAGGTAAGGTATGTAGGATAATTTGATTTAATTTAAGCACTCGACAACAAAGGAAGGTATCTCTGATGCCACGAAACATTGTGACTGTCGGTAAATTCGCACTTCATCATTTAATGTTGCACCGTGTTAAAACCCGTGAATTTTTTATCAAGTATCAGGACGTACCATCGTACTTTGATTCGAATTAAAATATAACTTTTAAAAGGAGCGCGTCAAAAAGGAACGTCAAAAAAAATGTCAATTTATGTTTGTTTATAGTGGTCATGCACTTAGCTACACCTAGCTAGTTGACAGGCATGCCACACAACTGAAGGAAACAAATATTTCAAATGAACATAACAAGCTTAAAAATCCCAACTGGTGGGAGGCAGACCAGTTGGCTATTTAAAAGCATGACCGAGGAACGTACTGAACGTACTGAGATATTGTTACAGTAGACTATTATAGCAGCGCGTCATTAGTACGAATGGTCACACCATATATTTTTAAGAGATAGGACCCTGTGCGCGCTCTAATTGTTTAAAAACCCATGTTTCAGTTATCAGAGTATAAAACATAGAAAAAGCGTGTTTTATTGTTTTATGCGTGTAAAATCTATATATTTTAAAGCAAATGAGGAACCCGGCCTAAGCCGTGTATTACACTCGAGAAATGTAGAAAACACTCGCCTGCGGCTCGTGTTTTCTACATTTCCCTCGTGTTCTCAAATGACCATCTTAGGCTTAGGCTTAGGCTTCTTTATTTGTTAATTAAATAATGCCACAATGGGACATTTTCAATGCCTCAGTGCTCCTCAGTGAGCATGGGCACCCCCATTTTTTATTTCAAAATTGAATTTCTCATATGATAAACATTCAAGGGATAAAGTTTGAACCCGCAAGTTGCATAAAGCACCGTTCACAGGATGGGGACGCAAAGAATGGTCACTCGGGAATCCTTGCGCAGGAATGTACCGGATCCTCATGTCCACGTGAGTTTGGTCAGGTGGACACGAAGCATACACCACGTATTTTGAGCTTGGGGAAACTGTGATTCAACCAGCCCACACGCTTGCTGCAAATTTATTTTCCCATTAGAAACTGATTTTATAATCCACTAAAGTAACTAAAGAAAGACAAAAGGAAAGGAAACCCAAAAAATGACACAAAGAGGAAAAATTAATGTGTCAGAAGTGGGATTCGAACCCACGCCTACAAGAGTAGACTGCGACCTGAACGCAGCGCCTTAGACCGCTCGGCCATCCTGACCACATGCTAAGAAGTTGAATTTTGTTCAATATAAGTACTTCATCTAAGAGGCTTTCGTTTATTCAAAGTCAGCGGTGTGCTAACTTTCACCCATGCACTTGTGCCGCAGCGCAGTACAAAATGGCGGAGATGGCGGATTAGGTGCTGAAAACATTCTATGTTATGAAATGGACCAGTTGTTGTTAGACGCTAAACGCCTGGCATCTCGCCTTCGTGAGCATAATGCCTCGTCAGATGCACTCATCAGCCAAGCAAACAACTTACACTTTAAAGTGGATGCTATGAAGCAGGTAACGATCTCAAAATTTGGACTGGTATTAAGCTTAGTTTAATTATTTTTACAATTTTAAAAATATTAAGCTTAGGTTTTAAGCTTATGTCAAAATTATATTGCTTTATACTGTGATTAATAAGAAGCAGCTCTTCAACTCACAATTATTGTAAGGCGTTGCTCAAGAACACTGTGCCGCTTTATACACGTAAAATGTTTTGCTGAGACAAGTCCATTTACCAGTATGTTCAGTGTTTTTCTAAGAAAAAAAGGTTAACTTCAATAGCACTGAATATTTTGAACAGACTAACTAGATTTTTTAAGGTGGTCGAACACAGTTTTTGATTCCTGTGTTTCATTTTCCCTTTTCTCTGAAACCCTTGATCCTTTGGTCACCAAAAATGGCAGCAAGCAAATTAACAACATGTCCAAAGTTCGGTTTTTTAATGGTTTAGCTGATGTATTTGCCATTGACATGGCAGGTAACGTCACTAACTATAAAGAGGCCTTTGAAATAGTTGTTGCTTATTTGCAAAAATGAGGTTGTTAGATTTTCTTTACAATTTGCCTGCAATAAGCATGTAATGATACTCACAAGTTAACACTATTTTAATGATAATAATCTGACAGAGAGATCTTTGATTATCCCTTGTTGAAGGTTCACTGGAGTATATTAAATTTCCTCTGTTAAAGTTCACTTTGTTAATACTTCATTTACTTATTTCCTAAAGTATTTTCATGGCAAATTTACATGAAGTAAATTCATAGTTTCAAAACAATTGCCATCATGAATGCGAAGCTGTCAAAGCTTTATGCTTCATTCTTTCTTATATCACTTGATAAAACAACGTCACAGCTATAAAAATCAATGGAGCTGATAGGAAAATAATTTAAAAGGCCTCAAAGATAAGATATGTGATTCATACTAATAACATTGGTTCATGTTCGATCAGGTGAGCTGATATAATGTTCATAAACATTAGGGTGCTGAGACCGTGCAAATACGGTCTGGAAATCATCTTCAATTGAACTCTAATTGTTGAATTGGCTGTGGCAATCTAACATAATCAAACTCTAGATTGATCAGTCTTTCAACATTCCAAACTGGTTTCTTTCAGTTACTTTCAAACCAAACATTTTAGTCAAATAAGTTTCTGCAAGCTTCAAGTCACATCAAAAATCACCTGTGTTAACTGGCCTCAGTTTTGGTAATAAGAGAATAAGCCAGTTTGATTACATTTGCGTACTACACCAATTGGCAATCAAGTGATCGATTGGAGTCAATTGAGCACAATTGATTTTTCATGTGGCTTTGTTCAATTGACTATATGCTAGGACTAAAATGGCCAACCATATGTTCAAATTTATGATGTACAATAACTTGGATTTCGTCTATCTGGATTAAAAAATATCCATTGCCAAATACTTACCCTTAGACGTTGTCTAATCCTTAAAACCTACAGTTTCCCAAGAGAAAACAAATATGTAAACAAATATCCATGCACGAAGTCTGTTCCCAATCATTTGAGTACATTTTGTACAGTGTAATAATAATAATAATAATAATAATAATAATAATAATAATAATAATAATAATAATAATAATAATAATAATAATAATAATAATAATAATAATAATAACTTTATTTAAGTGTCGTATGTATTTAGCACTGAAGCGCTAATAGGCTAGTTTCGAATTGTGCAGAAACAAAAGAACAGAGTCGAGGTTCAGGGGAATAATTAGCATTTTGTATTGTTCAAAACAAAGAAAAATGCAAATTATTCCCCTGAACCTCGACTCTGTTCTTTTGTTTCTGCACAATTCGAAACTAGCCTATTGGGGACACTGTACATTTGTAAATAAGAAACAGAATATTTCAAATAGAACATAAACTGTTAAGAATCCCAATTGGTGGGAGGCTGACCAGTTGGCTATTTACACAACGGGGTCAAGGAGTTGAACTCGAGACTACCGAGAACAAGTCCAGATAGTAGCAGAGTGGAGGACTTGAACCAGGGACCACCAGATTTCAAACCCAGCGCCCTAAACCACTGGGCATGCTGCCTCCCCTCAAGTGTAGTTAAAATTTAGTCATGTCTAAAATTTTTACACCAGAAAAAATATGGTCCTAGTGTACTTTTTAGTGAATAATTTAAAACATGATTTTTTTCTTTCTGCCTTACAGTATCATGATGTTGTGAGAGACCTTAATGAGGTGGCAAATCGTAGACCTCGCAGCACACTTATTTTAGGAAGCCAGGAAGAGAATGCTCGTATACGAGAATTACAACAGGAAAACATTGAACTGCAGACTTCAGTGGCTGAATATCAATCAGCTCTGGAACTTATCATGGCCAAATATAGAGAACAGGTCAGAGCAATCTATAATCCAGAGATGGGCCTGAGCCAGAGGCACATATAATAATAATTACAGTATGTCAGCAGTGTGCAAGGAATACTGCATGCATGATCTGTGCCAATTTTATCCTCAGTGTCACCATAATAATATTGATAATGTATATGTACTTGTACATTTTGTCTTGTGGGGAGAAACATAACCAGACTACAAATTAAAATGGATCAAGAGTGAATCAGACCCTTCTTAAAATGAATTGCACTGGCCCACACTATCATCCTGTGCCACAGAATGTTAAACAGTTTGTCACATTTGGATTGGGTTAGATTTGTAGTCTGCATCATTTGTGGAGTTATAAAATAGTATAGATGATGATAAAAAGCTATGGTTACTAAAATTATACTTGTGTGATACAGGTACCTTATACCGTCATACGATTTTTGCAAAATACATTTAGTAAATTAATTACAGGTTAACGCACTCAACGAGTGAATTACCAGGATTTACCAGCTACACGAATTCACTAACAATGAATGAGAAATTTCAATACCGCACTCGGCGGCCTCGTGCAGTATTGAAAATTTCGAGTTCATTGTTAGTGAACGAGTACAAGTAAATCCCAATAATTCACGAGCAATGAGTGCGTTAACGTTTTTATCATTCAAATTGAATACACTGCAAAAAAAATCATCAAAGTTTGAGTCAGCCGAAGCCATGGTGTAATGACAGTGGTGTATTGAATTTACACCATGAAAATGACGTCAAGGAGGTTGTTTCATCACAACCCAGTGTCACGTGGTACAAATCAGCCAATCAGAAAATCAGAATTCGTACAGTGTATGAAATTTGAATAATAACTAGCCATATTGTTTAGAGAGTTACATGTACAAATTATGTAATCTTTATGTTGGAATTATTCACTTTTTATTTGTAGGTTTTTGGACTGATCAAAGCAAATAGACTTGATGCCAGTTGCATGAAGTTAAATAATTACAAGGTATTCTACTTTCACTTATATGAATGTAGCAGTACTCAACTGGTACACAAAATAGTTGTTTTTGCAGACTGTGAATTACAGTGTTTATTGTAAAAAATATTAATAGCAGTCATAGTGGTCTTTACAAGGTGGACACTACATTTGTAGCCCCTGGTACTAGGACTGAAACAGAAAGTATGACTACCTGAGATGCTAAGACAAATCATAGTCTTGATGTAGATGTCTGTTCTGTAGAGTTTATAGCGTGTGCTCAGTGGTCTTGCACTAGGCTTTGAACATTTCATTTGTCTAATTTCAGTTCTTATTTCCCTCATTCAGGAGTTACAAGCTAAAACTGAGCAAATCTGTGAAATGGCAGCTGTGATGGCACAGGCAATCTACATAGATGATGAAGCAATCCAACAGGAGCAAGAGAAAATGGCTTCTATCGAGTCGGAAAACAAAGGCCTGAGAGAATTGTTAAAGATAAGTGGAATACCATTCCCAACAGCTGGAACTAGTGAAGAGGAGGCTTCCCCTAAGAACAATCCTGACCATACATGCACATCAACTTCTAAAGAATAAATTATTTGTTTGGGATGCAAGAATAGATGGGCACACTTTGGCTGGAAAATGGTGTTCCACTGTATGCTGTATGACATAATTTTGGCTTTCCAATTCATGATCTGGCTTTAAATCGAGTGTGTATAATATGTACAGTGCAAAAATATGCAATCCAAGAAATTGCTGTCAAATCGCCCTCCAGTTAAACGGAACACATCTTGTGGTAAAATGTCTCCCGACATCAAAGGTTAAACCTTTGTAAAAGAACTGTCAAGTTTATATTGTTTGTTTCTTCTGGCAACAAACAAATGACATCTGGTGGGAATGCAGTGACAGGATGTGTTACTGGCAGTTTTCTGTCACTAATGTTACCTCTTAACAGAGCTTATTATATTAAACTTGCAAAGAAACTTCAAATTAGCAGTTTTCTTATGCAGAGAAAACACCAAAAAAATAATGAACTAAGATGGTCTATCACAGTGTAAGATTATTTAGACAATTTTTTTTTTATGTTAATTTTGATTTAAGTATAAAAAGGGACAATACACCTGCATGTGTATGATGTACATAGCAATTTTGAGGTCAGGGACACTTCACAAATTTTCAGAACTTACGACAAGGTGCATTATGAAAGAATAGGATGAGATGAGATGAATGAACATCAAGATTACTCAGCTCTTAGCTGCTGTTGTGTCCATAATTATATTAGGAGAATTATTTAGACATTCATAAGGCTGAATTCATTTAATTGATATATTTGAACTTAAGTAGGCTTCTGGCAATTAAGACCAGCTGTCACCTTGTACAGTAACTGCATTTTGAAACGTTAAGTAAATAAATGTTTATTTATTTTTACTTGTGCTTCAAAAGCCTGTCTCCATTTTGTGCCCCACTGGATAAACAAGTTTGTGGCATGTGCTTACGCGCATTTTTCAGTGGAACTAGCACATGAAATAGGCTAGTTTCGAATTGTGAAGAAACAAAAGAACAGAGTCGAGGTTCAGGGGAATAATTTGCATTTTCCTTTGTTATGAACAATACAAAATGCTAATTATTCCCCTGAACCTCGACTCTGTTCTTTTGTTTCTGCACAATTCGAAACTAGCCTATTTAAAGAGAGTTCACAACTGTTTTGATTGGTGTTCGAATAGGATTTGTGCAAAAAATTCTTACACGGCAGATAAATGACATCTAAATAATTCCCTCCTCTCTTCAAAACGAAGCGAGTGTGACTGAAATAATCCTGTCGTATCGTAAAAACCCTGGGCTACTCTTCTGCATGGTAGTACGTTTATATCTGACCCGGGGGGGGGTACTCCCAGGACAACCCGGTGGGGGTGTGCAGACCGCTTCCCAAAACTGTTACTCTCAAGACTAAAGGCGGCGAAATACGAGATACAAAAGCCCTC
>JAHPZR010008435.1:12500-15000 GCA_019787425.1 Platygyra sinensis
CCAGCGCTTCAAAGGCTTTCCTAACAAAGACAAAAATAGAAATCAGTATAAACATGATTAAATCTGAAATTGATACAAGATCAACTACTGCAATGGCGGATTCAGACATTTTCGCAAACTTTATAAAGAAAATTTGCAGACTTAATATTATAGAAGTATTAGAGAATCACTAAAACAGTTCACGCGCCATCAGTTTTTTAAAAAAAAAATAATTAAAAGGAAACTTACTTGCAAAGTTGCTCCTCCCTTTTTTCGATGTTTGTCGTTCCAACAGACTAAATAAGATTAAAATTGACTATTAGAATATACCATTACTGAACAAAAATTTAAATAGGGAACGACGGCGCTTTATTGATTCGTTTTCCGCTTTTTTTTTTTTGTAAACATTTGTTTCTTCCTAAATTAATAACCAGGGCTCCTCTCGGTTGCACCTCAATCGATTCCTACGCTTCTGTAATATGTACACCATGTACATGCACTCTAAGCATGAACCATTTTTAAACCACAAAGAAAATGACAATAGTCATCATAAACCAAGTCAAGAAAGTATGTGAAGTGTGAAAGCATAATATAGCTTGATTCACGGAGTATTATTGCTGTGTTGATTAAACTATATATCCATATCTAACCTGTTTAAGTTGAAAGACCATACCAGCCCGTATTGACTCCACAATAGCTGGTGTTCCACCTTCCTCTCTTTCTTCGATATCTTTTAAATACAAATGCGTGTCACGTGTCACCTGATAAGAGAGAAAGGAAAAAAGAGTTTTAGATTCCAGTCCTCCTAATCACTGTGATCACTTAGACTGTTTACAGCCTCTCCGGCTATTTACGCACGCAAAAGAAAAAGCACTGAGCGCGAAGCACGCGGGAATGAGAGGTTGCGTTTGTGAGCGAAGCGAACGGCAGTCAAGTCTTCAGTTTTGCTCTTGCGTCCATCTCTCTCGCATTTCTATCCGCGCGTTCAACTATCGAATAAAAATATAAGAAAATAGAGGGCTGTTAGCAGTCTATGATCATCAAGCACAGTTTTCAGTCATCATGTCAATCGCATGGAACTCAGTCCTACCCTTCAAAACAAAAGATAAATAAACAACAAAAAATAAACTAAAAGACTGAACTTACAAATAGTACTGTTCCGCCTCCACAACCGCCAGGGACTGGGTTTTTGAATACACTTTTCTTAGCGATTAGCAAACCTGAAAGACGAAGACGGAGTGTGATCAGTATACATAAAGTAACTCCAATTAAACAACCTATTATTTTGCAAAAACTTACCTGGAGTGCCGGTCCCTCCAACGAACTTGTGAGGAGAGAGAAATATTGCATCTTTATACCTACGACACATCGTATTAATAAAGTTACATTAAAATGACAAGCTGTATTCTATGATTAATATAACACGTTTATCATGTTTATGAAATGACCGCGTATTCCGAAGTTTATTTCATAGTGGAAGTTTACAAAAGAGCGAATCTCAATGTTTCTTTCGTCTTTGATAATTCGCAGAGATACTATAATCGTGTGTGCGCGTGCGTTGTCCTCGAGAGAGTGAAAAAGAAATACCTTTAAAATTGGCCTTTTCTCTCTTTTAAAGAGTCTGTAACACAATTGGACTACTCTTCGGCGTCCAGTAAACAATCTACTTACAGAAACTCGCCTCTTAGTGATAAAAATACTCAACGTCCGCGATCACAACAGGATTAACAATGAGAAGGGTCAGCAGTCAGCGAGTTACATGACAATTATTGTACAGTATGATACCAACGCTTCTATCATAAATTCTCCACGGTTTCAGATTCTTTCTTAGCTGGGTAAAGAGAAGCTAAATTAAATTCTGACTGGCCTTTAAATTTTAATAGAGCATAAAACAATATTAAAAAGCTCACAGATCTTTTTTAAGTAATAAACTGGCTATATTTTAGTGATCCTGAAAACTGGCCACTGCAACGCTAACAGCCGGTCGCTACATAGAAGTATGTTATACGAGCAAAGTGGATGATTTCACGGTTTTACGGCGTTACTTGTGTAGATTTTGTACAAACAAACAACATTTTCCCTCACCCATTGTGTGTTGGATTCATGTCGATGTTGAGGTATGGACCGGCTGAGGCATAATCCCAGAAAGATAAGGCGCCATATTTGTGACACAGTTCAGCTACAGCCACAGTGTCTGTCAGGATTCCAGTCACATTTGAAGCCGCTGAAAACGCAACGTACATGTTGTATTCTGCTAAACGGTATTTCTAGAACAAGAACAAAGATGCGGTAAAAATGGATCCGAGAAAACATATTTCTATACTACAACAATTAGATCGCGTCCAAATAACGTCTTTAAAAACTGGCATTAAGTGGACACTGGCTGTGTATATGTTGAATATTATCTGTGAGGTGGAATGCAAGTCATCGCTTAACACGCAAATGGATACATTGTTACCTCTAAACAGAAAACCTATAGTGTGTTTGTGGTAAACCAATTTTAAAAGTAGAGGCCAATTTG
>JAHPZR010008435.1:20000-40000 GCA_019787425.1 Platygyra sinensis
GTAATATTAATAGTAGAATAAGATGATGTTGTTGTGTCGTTTTTAGTGCGATTATGTATACCTTCTGTATGCAACCGCACGTTTTGAAGAAACGCTCCACTTTTCACGTCGTTTTTACACGAATCATTTAGGAGTAAAAAACAGTTTCAAACCTAGAAGTGACATTTTAATGGCATTTTTATTACCATTTAACGGAGACCATAGACATACGAGCGGAGGAACTGGAGAGACTATTTGAAAGGCCGGAGAAGTATAAAATGTCTCCACGCCTCAACCATTTCCCAAGATTTGACCAGTGGCTGCACGTACAAGACATGACAAGAGAGGGGGGGAGGGAACAGGGGGGTAAATCTCCCTTCTCCCTACTTTCTGAGCCAATTTCTCCCTCCTCCCTACTTTTTGAGCCAATTTCTCCCTCCTCCCTAAACGGTTACGTTTCTTTTTCTCCCTCCTCCCTACTTTTTCCCCCTATTTCTCCCTCCTCCCAACTTTTTTTGGGCCATTTCTCCCTCCTCCCTATTCTGTTCCTCCCCCCTCACAAGAGAGTGTGACATAGCGCATTGCAACCGTGACGTCAATTCATAAATTAAAATTGCTTAATTCGAAAACTGCATCGTTTTGCCTTATTTAGATACAGTTTTAATCTGATGTTAGAAGACGTGTTGATTTTAATTTAAAATATCCTCGGGACGTTTTGAAATCGCGTATTTAAGTGTTTCAGTGAATTGAAGTTTTACTCTTTGTTTGTTTGTTCTTTTTGTATGGTATGCGAGCACCTCTTTCTCCGTGACCGTTTCAAAAATCGATTGCACTCGCAAGAAGATACAACAGAATTTTGTCAAAAAAACAGTTTCAATGCCATTTTCAGTTCAACAATGTATTTTTACACAATAACAGAATTTCTGTATCCTTCCAGTTTAAGCCAAAATGTCGTGATGACCTTGCAACTCTTTGTCAGTCATGCTAACCATACTATCGGTTGGCCTACAGGGCAACCAACGGGTGGACTGAATTGCAATGAAATGTATAGTAATGGCGGATGCTCCGGTTGAGTGAATTCTTACTCCATAAAATATTATTGTACTTAAAGTATGAAAATATATCAAATATAAAACGCACATTGAAAAGATAGCAACGTATATCTACCATAAGGACATACGACAAAATATTTCATCGACAAAATTGAAGGTCGCCGCTGTTTGCTTTCAAGAAATCCTTGTAACGTTTCGAACACCGGTGAACTTCTCGCAAAAAGCAAAAGGATACTTTTGCGGCATCGACATCGAGTAGATCACTTCAAATGGTATATATGTATATAATGTCAAATACCTTTCTTTTCTCCATAAGGTCCCACGAATCTTGTGTTTCCTCCAATGATATTCTCTTCAATGAAATCCAAAATCGGGAGCATGTGTTTTACCGTCAAATTAGTTTCTTTGAGAAATTTTGTTTGCTTTCTGTCTTTGCACGCTGAAGAAAACCAAAAAAAGAATTAAAAATAATTAGCACGGGACGGACAAATAAAAAAAGTCTTTTTGAACGCTTTGCCTACCTGTAAATCGATTATCTTTTGTTATGTTGCTCGCGTGTTATATCTCCTGTCAAGATATGCAAATGAAGTCGTGATATCACGCACGAGCTACTAAGGCGTCACGGATTCCCGAAATTACTTACGTTCTTCCAAATTATTAAATTATTTATCCCTCTTTCTGGAAACAAACTTGGATTAGTGATAATTCAATGCAGGGAAACAGTTTTCAAACACTAGAAATATCGATTGCCAGGGCCACGCGTTTTCATGCATTTTTAGTTTTTTCAAGGCAGAGCCGTGACGGTCACGTGAGCGACAGAACATGAATAATTTGTATTCCAACACAGCTGTTACCTGTTTCGCTTTTTGCTGGCTTTTGTCAAAAAATATTTTATCAGCAATTTTTTCTAGCTAGCTTGTGCTTGTTCATAGAATTTTTAAATAACTTTGTTGAAACAGATGTTTAGGTTATTCATGTCTGGATGCACGCGAACAGGAAATGCGTAGTTTACCAGTAGAATCTACCCATCATATTTTCACCTGTTTTCTCCCTCGTCGTTCCGGCTGATGAGATATATCTCTCGGTTACTACGCGCGCTGTGATTGGTCAATTTAGAAGGCTGTATTTTACTACTGTACGACCCGCTAAATTTTATAAATAGTAATTTGTGATTTAATAGTTCTTAGATCTTATTTATTTGTTGTTGAGCATTTCTAACATATACCTCTGTCTCAGACGATTGTGCAAACACTTCCCACGTTTCCCGACATGACACCTAATAAATCCTCACTAATAATATTCTTATTTTGTTCCATTACCACAACCTTTTTTTCCATGCACGAGCACAGTTTATAAACCGGTACAGTGTAAGAACTGTGCACGTGCATGTCGAAAGAGAAACCATGCATGCCTGTTGTAACTGTTATGGCTTTTTTCTAAGTAACACAAGTTGTTTATGAAACTCATCAAAACAGCTAGCTTTAGAACCCACGTATTGGGTAGAGTCACGCTTTTATTTGATCCACATAAGAGCGACAGGCCATAAAATAGATAAGGGAACGACAAAACTTTTGTGTTCTAATGCGAAACTAAAATCACATGAAAGCCAAATGAGCCGGGGCCGGCTTCAAGATTCGTAAGCGAATGTCGGGGCACTAACCGCAGGGGAAGATCACATGACTAGCTTCTGCGCTTGCTTCTGCCCAAAAAGACAAATGTAGTTCACCTTTTCTGTGGATATCGACATAGCAGTTCCTAAATTTTCTCTATTTTGTTTTGTGCACGTTTATCTTATTTCGATGTTGGTCGTACTAGCGCGCATAACTACTGCATTATATAGTCTCCCACTATATAAATCACAAGGGGCTTTTCTATACAACAGCAGTTAAGTTATATTATCGCAAAAACTCACCGATATGTGTCAAGACGCAGGTCATTGCGGGGGGGTCTATTCCGATGTCCGAAAGTTCTTTTTATCTTTTGAAGAAGCCGGCCTAGGAATCTTTGGTTCCCGAATTTGTGTGACAATAAATGTATTAAAGGCGAGACACCAGCACAGAAACAAAGTCCCATTTTTCTTTTCAAACTTGTGAACATTTCAAGCGACTTGTTGCTGTGCGACATCTCAACATCGTGAATACCGCAGTTGCCTGCCAGTATGTTCTCATGTGCTGCATCAAGAGCAGCGAAGTCGCGAGTGACCCGTCACGGGACTAGTCAGTCACGGGCAACAAGCTGACTTGTTTATGAAAAATAATTTAGTCGACCGATGTTGAGTGAACATTTCCAAAATGTGATCGTTTAGCCACAGCTTTCAAAAGCAAAATGTAAACAGGGCCCATGTTGATAGCAGATTTTACAAATGATCGAATCTTCATCCTGCATAGATAGGTTTTAGGTTAGATTGTTATCCTGCATAAATTATTATTATTATTATTATTATTATTATTATTATTATTATTATTATTATTATTATTATTATTATTACTGTTACTGTTACTGTTACTGTTACTGTTACTGTTACTGTTACTGTTACTGTTACTGTTACTGTTACTGTTACTGTTACTGTTACTGTTACTGTTACTGTTACTAGTACTCTTACTATTACTAGTACTATTACTATTGCTATTACTATTACTATTACTATTACTATTACTATTACTATTACTATTACTATTACTATTACTATTACTATTACTATTACTATTACTATTACTATTGCTATTGCTATTGCTATTGCTATTGCTATTACTATTACTATTACTATTGCTATTACTATTACTATTGCTATTGCTATTGCTATTGCTATTACTATTACTATTACTATTACTATTACTATTGCTATTGCTATTGCTATTGCTATTGCTATTGCTATTACTATTACTATTACTATTACTATTGCTATTACTATTACTATTGCTATTGCTATTGCTATTGCTATTACTATTACTATTACTATTGCTATTGCTATTGCTATTGCTATTGCTATTACTATTACTATTGCTATTACTATTACTGTTACAATTACTATTACTATTACTATTACTATTGCTATTGCTATTGCAATTGCTATTGCTATTGCTATTGCTATTGCTGTTGCTGTTGCTGTTGCTGTTGCTGTTCCTATTGCCATTGCCATTGCCATTGCCATTGCCATTGCCATTGCCATTGCCATTGCCATTACCATTACCATTACTATTGCTATTGCTATTGCTATTGCTATTGCTATTGCTATTACTATTACTATTACTATTATTATTATTATTATTATTATTATTATTATTATTGTTAGAATTATTATATTATTATAATAATAACAATGAAAACTAATTCTTAAAACTTTACAATAATTACTTACAAGATTAATCAAAGGGCTCTTATGAGCCAACTCACTTATACCCTTAGCCATGAAATGACTTAAGTGTTTCTTGGGTATTAGTGTTTAACAATGTTGGTGGTGCATCAATAAGCTTCAAGCTTCTTCCTGACATGTATCTTAGCTATCAGCAGGCTTACAATTGACTGAATGGTGCAACATATATCAGTACACCTTGAGAAAGCTTGTGTAACTGCTTTAAACATGTACCATATTACAAAAAATACAAGTCTAGATGAAATTAAAGGTTAATACTCTATATCACATGCATCACATTAAGCCTATTTTGTTATTTTGGTTGCTTGCACGGTGGGAAGGTTGAGTGGACGCAGAAAAGCATACATGTACACTGATGTAACCGACCATTTACTTTATTTACTAGCTGCAACATAGTCTCTTGGGATTTTATTGAGGCTTGTACCACTTGTAGTCCAATAAATACATATTATCATATTATGATATTCAAGAGCAAAATGTCTTGTTCACAGCATTCTGCAAATTTGGATTGTGTATCATTTACAAAGAAATATTTTCTTGTCAACGATTTGTGCAAATGGTTAGCAAAATTCTTGATGGTAAGTTCTGTTCAGATTGGCCACATATCATTAACTCAAAAGACTCTAAATTAAATATTTAACAAAAGTTTAACCTGATAATAATTTCAAGATGGTGGAGAAGAAGTTTCACAACAAAGATATCATGTAGTTTGGCAGTTCATTAACAGTAAATAAATCACTTTATTTAAGTGTCAGTCTTGATTTCCGGTGGTGGAAATTTTTCAAAACAGCATTTCAGTGTGTATTAGTCCAGGTTGTAGTGGTATTATATGTACCAATATGTTTTATGTTTCAACAAATAAGAGACAGTCATAATGGCTATGTCAATATCTAAAGTGAGTTGGTTGAAGCTATGATGGTGAGCTACAAATAGTACATCAGTTATCTGCTGGCTAAATGAAGTTGAAAGTGTGCTAGCTTGGTTTTTGAAGGAAAGCAGTCTGATGGAGCCAGTTTGCCAAGACACCCCACCCTGAACTCAAAGTATTTATCATTTAAAGTTCTTAGGTTGTCATTGTCATTATCCATTTGACTGATCATTGTTTATAATAATTACTTAGTACTTTTTTTTTATTAAATAACTATTATGGGTAGCCAGGAATAATCCAGTAGATGTAACATTAACTGATGCCCCTGAAATTAAATAGATAAAAAAGATGAAGATATAAATAAAATTAAGGAATGGACAATGTCTAGCATGCGTCCATCCAATTCGGGATGCACGCATATAGTTGGGAGAGCACGAAGGTACCTAAGTGCTCTCCCAACTATCCAAGTGCATCCCGAATTGGATGGACGCACACTAGACATTGTCCATTGCTTTTATAACATAGCAAGACATTTTTCACGCCAAAAAGCCGCTTTTTCTGCACTGAACAAATTGCAAATTCTGCACGTGCACGTGCGCGTGTTGTTTCCACTTGCATACATGTGCACGTGCACGTGTTGTTTTCACCGGTAGCACTTTCGCTGTGTTGATCTTTCGACGCTTCCGATGTTTCTGCTGCCATTTCAGACACGTTTTCTAAATCTTCAAAGTCATCGAGAAACCCTAACTCAAATGTTGAATAATACTAGCCATTAGTAACAGCTAAAGTCAAGTTTTACTCGAAATAGGTTGCGAGAAATAACTTTTGCTGGCAAGAAATTTCACCGACAATGACGTCAGCCTGAACCATCTCTATGAACCATCCATTTCTTTTTCATAAAAATTAGCCAATCAGAGCGCGCGCTAGCATATAGCTATGTTATAAAATCATTGGAAGATACCAGAAATAGGGCACATGAGTTTAATTGACCCGAGCCTAGCAAGACAAGAGTCTTGAGTGAAAGCAAACACACTGCAGATAACTCTGATCAACTCTGTTTCCAGCAATCTAAGATATTGAATAGATTATTTACTTGCATTTCGATCCCATTTGAGAAAGTAAAATGGTCACCAAATGTTACACAGCTTTTAAGATTGTCAGTTTTAGTATCTTGTGATCGATCTTGGTCTACGCGAGTAACACACACACGAGCGACGATAATCAGCAACGAAGTACAGACCATTCCACTTTATACATTTCAGGATATCATCTGTTACTAATATTATTCGACTTAGGGCCATTATTATAGCAGTAGTAGTCATTTGGCATTTCAATGGAACTAGCAATTTCATAACACTGTAAATTAATATTACTGAATGGAGCTTTATATATAGCAATAGCGAAGCGCGCGAGTGACGTCATGACTCAGACAAGACTCAGAAAAACAAACTGGAATGGTGGATGATTTTGAAGATTTCTTTAACGGCAAAAGCCGGTGTTCCTAAAACACTTGTGAAACAAAAATTTCGCTTACATTCCCTGTATTTCCCTCAGAACACGATTTTCGTCGACTGAGTCTCACGGGGAATTCAGTGATTTGCATTCTATTTTTAGACTTTGCGCGCTTCGCTATTGTCACGCAGTGATCGTACACCTGGCGAATATTTCTGGACTCTTAGTCTGAAACAGACTTTAGTTTAGTTCTGGGCCATTTCAATTTGACGTGTGGCCTGTATTTTTTGCTTAAATCAAATTCAAACAATTAAAGAAAGCAGTATTTACTCACCAGAAATCGCAAAAGCTGGAAGTCAAAATCCACAATGACACTTTTTACGATAACTGCAGAAATTCACGCGCGCTCATTGGCTAATTTTTATTGTCCATATGCCGACATACACGTAAATTTAAAATTCATGTGACGCGTCAGCGAGCGAGAGCCGGCAATTCGACAATTTGTTATCGTAAAAAACAAATTGATGTCAGTTTTTAATGCGTCTGTCCTGTTATTGATAATGAATTTCGTCATCACATTGTCAAAGTAGTCTGCGGATCCACTCGGCTATCGCCTCGTGGATCCACAGCTACTTTGACAATCTGATGACGAAATTCATGATCAATAACAGGACAGACGCATAAAAAACTTACGTCAATTTGTTAAATGCCTTGAGCTGATAAGACTCATTGAGTCCGAAAACGGAAATGACCGTAATGGAGGCCGACGATTCCGACGAATATCTCAAAACAGTTTGGGCTCCACAAATTCTAAAGTTTTTCAACATTTCTAACCAAATTCACTCCATGAATCCCATTCGGCGTGGACAACAATCGTAAAAATATGGCTGCCTTCTCTGGCACGTAACACGAGATGGAGGGAAGGGTAGGTACGCGGGCTCATTTTCGGAGAAAAATAAATTTTTAAATATATATATATATACAGATATGTTTTAGACTAATTTTATTTACTGAATGCCTACATTTACGAATAAAAATTCTCTCGCGGTGTTTTTCAATCATCCAGAAAGTGCATTGTTTGCTATTTGTGGCAATTTGACTACTTGGTCAGCGGTTGCGCAAATCCAACCAATTTGTTACGTCACTTCCGCTATTTTTGCTAGCGACGTCACATCCGTCTACGCAGAATTCTGCTAACGCCGTTTTCCCCTCTCTGCAAAAACTCATCCATTGCTTCGCAATAAATGAGTTAAAAAGGCTAAAAGAACATTTTATTATTATTTTTATTATTATTATTATTATTATTATTATTATTATTATTATTATTATTGTTAATATTAATGAAAAAAGCGTCAATACTCAAATAGAGTGGAACATTCACCCCCCTGATTTTTACAACAACTGATAGACCCTTTGCATAAACGGCGCCTAAATTTGAATAACAATACTTGGTACATCCTTAGCCTCACATTCATGTGAATATTCCTTTGTCATGAAACATGAATGTGAGGCTAAGGATGTACCAAGTATTGTTATTCAAATTTAGGAGCCATTTATGCAAACGGTCTGTGGAATGGGAAAGGAGTGCTTGAACTACCACAGCAGACTCAGCAGACTTGATTGCAATCAAGAAAGGAGCATTAATCTGTCTTGAGAAACTAGATCCACTGTAAGACTGTAAGGAAATCATATCATTTCGCAATTCTGATATAGAATTAAAAATTGAGAACACTGAAGGAGCTATTTATTGACGTTTTATAAAAAGACATTTGGTATTTTTTTTGCTACGCATTCTTAATTATTATAAAAACGTTTCTTTAAGCACTATTTGATAGTGGATCGAAGGTAGAAGCGGACTTAATAACAAAAAAACTTCCCGCCTACACACAAACAACGCATGCATACTGCGAAGAGCACATAGCCGTGAAATCAAGTAACCCGCACAAGGGGGGTACAGAGGAGCGCGGCACACAAACAGTCCCTAACAAAGACTTCTCAAGGATAAAAGTTTGCGGTGTCTACCTTTCATTTACTAACAAAGGTACATCGAGAAATGCAAGATGAGTATGGTACTGCTGTACTTGACGTCAGAGTCAAACTCTTTTGATATGTCCCCTTTAACACAAGAAGACCAGAAAATGGCGTCTTCCAGTAAACCTGTGTGACCACACCAAGTCAACGAAAACGCATATCTGAACAAGATGCTGGCACAAAGAGTCCTTGGCTACTGACAAGGCTAAAAGACAAAAGTTGATGAAAGAGGCAACTAAATGTATAGTGTATGCTTCTAATAAAGCGTCTCGTAACACCTGGTGGGTAACCTTTGTGAACCGGCTACCGTGTCTAAAAATGTGATTTCCCAATTATGAGATTCCTGCTGTAAACTTTATAGTGGGATGGAATGTTGTTTACTGACATCCCATAGGTCTGAAGAAGGTCGTCTGCGCAACGTTTCCATACTCTAGGCTTGACTGATTCTGCTTTGATTAGCATTTTTGTTTCGATTTCTGCCCTGAAGGGATTGGCGATAGTTACCGCCATTTTCGTTCCCATTGCCGTTACATTTAGCACCGAGGGTTTCAAAGGAAACGGCAAAGGGCAAACCGCTAGATGTCACGTGACTAAGCACGGAATTTTTAACGCGGGTTTTCAACAACGTCGAGAGTTAGGTTTTCACGTAAGTAATTTTCCTGAACATTTTTTATCCTGAATTTCAGTTTATACTACGAAATAAAAAGATATGTCCGTAAACCAGTCAGTGTCATGTTCAGATGCAATTTTAGCGAATGAGTTAAATATGATTTTTTGAGGCAAGTTGAAAACCAAACATTGCTGTTGTGCGGAAATTCAATATGACTGCCTCTTTTAGTGAACTTACAATCAAAGACACAAAGGTGAGGGCAGAAAAAGAAAAAGAAAAAGAAAAGCGATTTTAAAAACCCAAAACTAACCTTGCAACGGCAGCAATTTTCTGGAACGCCTTCCAATAATTCAGTTGTTTTCAACGAGAATTGCTTGAAACTGCCGTTTCTGATTAATGACATTAATCAGAAAGATATAAACTGTTTTATTCACTACTTCTCTTCGTTAAAGATTTTCCTTTTCAATTTTTGCATTCCTGAAAATTGGACGGTGTACTACAAACATCCCGTTCAACAAAACAGCAAGTTAATTTTTTAGCTTAATACTTACAAGAAAACAGACGCATATCTGCATGAACTTGGGCTTCTTTTCTGGCATATGCAGCTGTGAACGTCGGAATTTTGACATGATGAAATCTCAGTTGTACTTTGTTGATTGTTTACAGTGCTGCCGAGGCGATTTCGCCACGCGAAAAAACTCTAACGAGAACCCGCCAATTCCATATTTATGCACCCACTCCTTCAGTCCTAAAAACTCCGTAAGATTTTTTTTTTAGCTCAGATACTCCTTGATGAACTTCTTGTCCACCATGTCCACCGGAACCCGGCTTTGATTACGGTCGATGGCGACCTCTTCACCTTTTCGGAAAAAACTCACGATGACTTTAACAATCCCAAAGAGGAAGAGGGAAGAATAGAAAGTTAAAAAATGGAAGGACAAAGCCCTACATGGAGAGTTTGAACCAGATGAAGCTGGAGAGGAGTCTTAGAGATTGTTAAGGAATGATAATGATATTGATATTGAAAATGATAATGATAATGATAATGATAATGTTATGATAATAGTGATAGTGATAGTGACAGTGACAGTGACAGTGACAGTGACAGTGACGTGACAGTGACAGTGACAGTGATAGTGATAGTGATGGTGATGGTGATGGTGATGGTGATGGTGATGGTGATGGTGATGTGATGGTGATGGTGATGGTGATGGTGATGATGATGATGATGATGATGATGATGATGATGATGATGGCTATCATCATGGTCTACCTTCCCCTCGGAAAAGGTATACTGTCCCCTCGCCAAGGTCTACTTCACCCTCGCAGGTGTACTCTCCCCTCTGTCCAGGTGGACTTCCCCTCGGTTGAGGTTGACCTTCCCCTCGTTGGTCGACCTTCCCCTCGTTTGGTCGACTTTTCTCTCGTAGGTTGACTTTCCCCTCATAGAAGGTATACTTTCCCCTCGTGTTCTGACTGTAACTATAACGATTGTGTTTATGGTGATGGTGATGGTGATGGTGATGGTGATGGTGATGGTGATGGTGATGGTGATGGTGATGGCGATGGTGATGGTAATGGTGATGATAATGATAACGTAATAATAATAATAACTTTATTTAGACTGGTAAAATAACCGGTCAGTCAATCAATTTGATTGAGTAGTATGAATCGGTAACCAGTATAACAATCTGAGAATTTACGATAGAATTGAACATCAAAGAAGTAGAAAATGCAAATGTAGATAAAAAAACAGTTTTGAAAGAAAATCTAAGTACTACGAAAATATGATACTATAACTAGAGATTACAAATATCGATAACAATAGAAAAGTTAAGAAGTAATATTTCGACACAAGAGACAGTGTTTCATCGGGATACCCAAACACCGAGAGTAGAGTTGAAAGTATGACGCGCAGCGGAGTATTTTTGAACAGGAGCCCATCACTCCTGTTTTTGAAGAAACTGGAGGTGTTTGGATAGCCGATGAAACACTGTTTTGCGATTGTTTGATGTATGTTCTCAATCAAAACAAAAACCAAGGAGTAAATGGAGAAGTAAAATAATCAAAATACCGGGTATTCAAACCTCCTTGAAGGTTGGGATTTCCTTTGTTCTAACTTGATGAATTATTTATGAGTTTGTTTCATATATCATCCCGTTGTCCCGTTAACACAGTCCGGCACAGTTATCAAATTTGATAACCTGGACCAAAACAAACTATTAGCCAATCAAACACCAAGTTTAAGTTCACATGACACGCTATCATAGCAACCATCTCGGTCCATTTCAATATGGCGGCTACTTGCGTGCGAAAACATAGCGTGTAGACATTCCATTGATGCCGCCGTTCCATGATACCAGCTCCTGGTATCAAGATCTGATTGGTTGAATCGGTGACTGTTGACAGCTCTGAGACAAATAATTGACAGATCTTGACAACTGCTTGTAAATTAGCATAATTCTTGCCGAGACCGTCAACAACGGCTTCCGTGTGCAATGCACAGTTCACTGACGATGAATTTGAAGCAGCTTTGAGCAATTCTTTGCAACATTTTCGTCACATCTCTTGTTTGAAACGTGAGCAGAAGCTATGCCTGGAAACTGTGGCGTAGAAGCGCGATGTTTTCGGAATTCTACAGACTGGTTTCGGGAAGAGCCCAATTTTTCGATTGTTGCCGCGTCTGTGATGGTAAATAAAATAAACAGGCCAAAGACGACTCCTACGGTTTGTGCCATTTGTAGATTTGCCGTTTATTTTACGGTCTTTCGACCTTTTTGTCGCTTCACTCTTGTTCATGAAAGGCATTTCGTATTGTGTTATAAGGAGAAAACTAGAGTCGTTAGATCGTGCTAGGCGGCAAATTTTAAGAAGTCATAGGTCTGCGTGATTTCCGCTGTTATCTGCGTGTTGCTTCGTTGAGTTTGACACCTCTATAATTTGCCATGTGTTGGTGTATTGTTTGGCTCATTTCTATTGCAAGATTTGTTTTTTAAGTCTCCAAGTATTTGCTTTGAAGGGACAAAATATGACATTTACCGTGAACGTGTTGCTTACTCGCATTCTATTTTGTGACGCCGGGCCCGGCTATGATTACAACTGTTTGCAAGTACAGTAGGTAGATCTTATCACGGGTGTTATATTGGCCCTCCTACGTTTTCCTTCGTAGCTTTACTTCGAGAAAGCTATAGGCTTGTCTAGATAAATTCTAATGTTTCTTGCAGCTATCTGATCGAGCTTATGCTCCTGGAGCGCGATGTATAGGTTTATTTCTCCTTTGATTGTTCTAGTACCGCAGGATTTAAATTTAACTCATTACGCGCAATTCTGTCGACTGTGTTGCGTGTTGTATATGCCATTGTTCGGCTCAGTTCTGATTGTAGACCTCTTAAAGCTTGCCGCCTAGCACGATCTAACGGCTCTAGTTTTTTCCTTTTCTCGTAAGAGTCGTGTTTGGCCTGTCTACTTTATTTACCATCAATTATTAGGGTAGATTGTTATGAAAAGCCGATTCATCAGCGTGTGGAAACCCATCAATTTTGACAGGTTTAATTATCTCCTTGACAGATATGTAACAGGCTAATAACCAAGGGGTGGAACGGTACATTGAAAACAATGTCTACAGGCTCCACCGCGTCTCACTCGCTTCGCTCGCGGAGTCACGACGCTCCGACTCCCACTCGCTCGCCGAATTTTTTTTTCCGACCTCGCTGGGAGCCTGTTCGCAGGCTAGCGAAAACATCTCAGCGCGGCTAAAAATTCAACATTTGATTCCGCTTTTTTGGACGGTTAAACACAAGTAAGGTTTCGAATAGGAATACAAAGAGAAGTAGAAATCTTTCCTGGGTAAAAGAAGAAGAGCCAGTCTTTATTCTTTATTAATAACAAATTGGAAAAGCTTAATCGCATTTCTATCGACGGAGGGCGTCGCGGCGAAAATAAGCCTCCAGTGCTCGAATATGGTACGGGCTTTTTTTTCCGATCGGAATTTTGTGAGCGGCAGTCGTTTAAAAGAAAAAAACAGAGAAACAACAAACTGAACTCCAAGAAAAGATATTTATTTTCTTAAACTCATTCACAGGCTTTCTGGGAAGCATTGTTTATGTCCACTTCCTGGGCTCGCTCTCCCTCTGCAGTATAAACCACTGAACATTATAGGTACATCAGATCTCGATGCCCCTTCCACAAAGTGCTCAGATAGCAAATTCCTTCTGCTGTCCTTCAGGATTCCATCCATATTCACGAGGTTTCTATCAAGAGCTGAACCGCCTGGGGAAACATGCTGGTCCTGGCTGTCTAACAAATACCTACAAATTGTACACAAAGGAGAATATCAAAAAGGGAGAAACTTTAGTTTCCTCACAGCCAGCCAGCCAGCCACTTGGTTGGTCGGTCAGTTGGTCATTGGCAGTCACTTGATAAAATAATCAAATAACCCCAACAAGAAGAAATCATTGCATCAAATTTGTTAGGAGTACATTTGTGTTCAATTAAATAAATACATTTATTTTAGCAAGAGCATTGATACCCAACAAAGGTCAGGCGAGTAAACCAAACAAACTAATTATTCATTTAATTTGCTGCCTTTAAACCGTACTGGTTAAAGAACTGGTCGAGAAGTACTGTCAATACATCTTGACATGGGACTTGTTTATAGTGGATGGCAACTGGTAGATGAAAAAAAGTTATATCTTGAGTTAAAATGATGGCAAGCACAGTTCAGATCAAACAGAAAATAGAGAAACTTAATAAATTTAATGTTCACAAAATTATTAATGTACACAAACAGCTGAAAAATCAAAAGAAAGTACCTCCAAACTGGTGCATGAAAATGTAACTTAATGTTTGAAATGAAATCTCATAAGCAGATTGCAAATTATAATTAGGACAAAGAAGGTTGCAACCATTTAACCCAAATATTTAAAACACACTCCTATTAAGTACTTTCATTAAACATTTTTAATCCAGCCAGAAGTTGTCTGTCTTTTGGCAATATCTATCAACCAGTCTATTAGTTTGCAATGCCAAGATTTGGACCGCAAATCTTTATGGGGGCCTCCTGGCTTTGTGACACCTCTGTTAGCTAAGGCACCACTACTAAACTTATATATATCTGTCCGTATTCGCAAAAACATGCCCAAGGTTGACTACAGCACAGTCCCAGTGGCCAGAAGTGATATGACCACCCACCTGGCTAGGCGATTGGCCCATCAAGCATGTATGTGGCATGTTTCGATGTTGACCAGCAAAGGAAAGACAATGCTCCACTTGCAGTGAAGAAGTATTACATAATTACATGTTGTACACTATAGGCCAATTTGCTAAGTCAGAATGATTCCAACCTAGGTTAATTTGTATCAAAGGGGACAAGTGAGTCTGAGTCCAATAACTTATTAGACCGACAAATATGTGACTGAGCAAATTAGCAAGGATTGCTTGTGTGGCCTAGTGGAGATGAAGGCAGACTTCAAGGTCAGAGGTCTGGTGTTCAAATCTAGGTGAGTGCAAAATTTAAAAACAAATCGGGGAAGGGGTGGTTAAGGGTAGAGTTACGGTTAGTGGGGTTGGTACATGTTTGAGATCCTGGCAGGGTAGGGTAGGGTTAGAAACTTAGGGGGGTAGGGGGTGTACATGTTATTTTTTTATAAACCCCCACCCAAAAAAAGTGAAAAAAAAAATTAAACTGATATGAAAAATTTGACGGTGGTTGAAACAAATTAATCTAGGGGCGCGTTCGTTTTGGATATTATGGAATGAGAATATATTCCAGAATATATTCCAGCTATTCTGCTCCTTGGAGCAGAATAGTCGGAATGGAAATCCCGGTATTCCGGAATGAGAATAGCTCCCAAACAAACGCTTACTTGCATTATTCCAATTATTCTTATTCCGGATTGATCGCAAATGAACGCGCCCTAGGTTGGAATCATTCTGACTTAAAAAACAAATTGACCCACAACATACACATAGATATAAATTGTTTTCCTTCTGTATCTCTCCTACAATAATGGTTCAGTGCACAATGTAAATTGCACAAACTGGACAAAACTAAAGAATATTAAACTTTACAAAGAAGAAATAATATAACATAATTTTCCCATGACATCATACATACACGTATTTACCTCTTTACATAATAGTAAGGCATCATCAGTATTTGAAAAACAATGTCTGGCCAGCTCTTCTTTCTTAGCAGGATCACTTCTTGCTTCATTCAGTTTGTTTGGTCATTTACTATGGTTAAACAAGGAAAAAAGTTAAGTTAACAAAGTGACTATTTTACATAATCATCCATAGTCACCATGGCACCAAGCGTACACTTTATATATTTCCATCCATTATACAGCGGTGGTTAGCTCAAAAGCTAAGCACCTCTGACCACCGCACACTTCTAACAAAGCTATTAATTTCCTTTTTCCTCTTCTCCTCTATTATTATATTCTTACCCTACTATATATAATGTAAATAAATATTTTACAAAAGTTTGAATAAACTGAATTGAATTGAATTGAGTTAGTGCTTAAATTTATTTCAAAGTACTCAATAGTAATCAGGGTATTCATTAACCATCTTGCATATCAATAATATTGTAAATAACAATGGATGTTAGTATTATTACTCAACTAAGTGACTTTAGCAGAATTCTACTAGTATACTAATGCAAATGCTGCAGTCTGTTTGGCTGAGCTACTCGTATACTATCAGCCATTAGAGTACAGTGGCTGCCGCTCGTCCACGAAATGCGATGTTTTTATAGTTTTTCTGAAATTCTGGAAGGAATTTTAGATGTAAACGGGTGATTAAATTTCTGAGAAGACTAAAAGAAGCACATTTGCGGTTTCTTGACTTTAAAAACTTGAAATATTGTAACAGCGGGTACATGCGTAAACAACTCCAAATTTGCCACGGACAGTTCAATACGTGCAACTTTGTAAAATTCAGTCAAGTTCAAAAATGCGTGGGAAAATCATTGGAAACCATTACTTGCCTTAATTTCAGTTAGAATTCTACTAAAACAATTATATTATTCACTCTCGATTTCTATGAGGTGATAGCTGATCCGGCCTTCGGCCTCATCAACTATCACCTCATAGAAATCTCGAGCTCATAATCTAATTGTTAAATAGAGATGCATATACTCACACTAGTTGAAAATTAATTCATATCTTGCAATAATCATCTCATACCAGGATATTATAATACTGTAGCACTAATTTTCCAAATGTCTGTCCTACAAGATCTTTTCTTTCCCTTTGTTTTCTTTTGTGGTGCATTAAATAAAATGAATGAAAGTACAGATGCTTTGATAATCACCCTACATGTATAAAACAATATTACCTATTCTTCTCAGGCTTATTGCATGAGTAAGAAAATTATGTGCTAGATTTTGGACAAGTGAAGTGATGCAAAAACTACCCTGGATGCCAGAGGTCTGAAAAAAACCTCTGGCACCAGGGCATGCAAAAAACAAAAATATTGCAAAGTTACTTACACGCTAGACGCGGGTGTACAGAGTCCACGTTTTCTTCTAATTTCACACCATAAGAGAAGAATTCATTCCTGAACAATTCCTTTCTCTTTCCTGGTTTCGTTTTAGTTTTTGCCGGCTTTGCACAAAACCGACACAAAGAAGCTATTTCTGTAAGTGAAGATCCATAATTCTGCCACTTGACACTACTCATTCCCTAGAAGCACAAGAAATTAAACATGGCGGTCAGTAACGGAATCAGACAGTGAATCAAAAAAACACAGTGCCCTCGTACAATTTTTGGTGCCCTTACATGAGTAAGCGATGAATCGAAAGAAAAATAACTGAAGAACACGGCATATTTTCTACGTGTTCCACAAAAATGCCTAACTGCCTTAAAATTGACGGCAAAGAGTACAAACATACCTGAAATAAACTGTCATCTTTGGGCAGTCTTCTCTAATCATCGAGCAAAAACTTGCACAATCACTCAACCAACGGCCGCCATTTTGTCCACTAGTGAAGTTTGTTTTCCTCTCAAGTAAATCGCGTGGAACTATGGGTATACAACACGAACACAACCGAAGGGTGGACGAACAAAGTTGATGTTCTCGGAAAATTCACCGAGTTATGAATTGCCACCATGTTGTGACGTCATGGGGTTATCAAATTTGATAACTGTGCCGGACTGACGACACTCCTTCGAGGGGAATCCCCGAATACTTGATACCCTATCGGGGTTAAACTGATCCTTTTTCCTCGTTCTTTCATTAACTTATTTTTTCTCCGTTGTACATGCTCAAGTGTGTAGATAATTATTATTCTGCTGACTTGATTCTAGACAGGGAGCAAAAAAAAGGGAATGCATCGTAAGGTAAGTGATGATAATAACAAATACACGATTCTGCGCCGCAATTGTGGAAACATTCCACTGTGCGTGGGTCACTTCCCAAGGTCACTTCTGTGATGACTCATGTCTAGATGGCTATTCACGCTATTTTCCTGTTTCGAAAGACCGTGGTGACCACTTGCGCATTTTTAGTTCCACTCAGCTGAGTCTACATCTAACCATCACTGTGATCTTCCTTCTCTTTAGTATAAAAGAAATCTCAAGGAGACGACAATGGGCTTCTGCAAACTACGTTTCTCGTCGTCAAGATATGCCGCCATGATGGAAAAAGTACCGAGTCCTGTCGCAGTCATGATGTTTTGCTTTTTGGTGAGTACACAACTTGAATCTTCTATTCAACGACGAAGGAAAAGAATAACTGAGAAGGGAAAATAATGTGACTGTGTTTCGATTACTTCCTAGGCTTATAATTACAACTGTAAGTACGCTAATTGTTGCCGCTGAGTAAACTTGCTTACGCAAGTGGATTTGTGTTTGCATCATCAACCTTAAAGCGATGAGAAACGTTTGTGTTCTCATGCTCAAGTCTTGTCTACGAAAAAAGTAGCTGGAACCTTCAAGTTAAATTGTGTTATTTGACAAGAATTATCGCGATATCGTGCTCACGTCAGCTGACACGTGTTCAGTCAGCCAATTGAAAGATTACAATCTTCGTTTGCAGTATTTTAACGCTTTTATAACCATCATTACAACTCAGGTTTCCCTGGATTTCGCATATCTACGCTAACTGTCATATGTTTCATGAATAATCTTCTTTCAAATCCAAATTATTGAGGTCACATGGCTTTTTTCGGAATTTTAAATGAACGCAACGAAATGAAGTGTATAGGGCTTTTAACAGAAAATGCTTTGCCGAGGTTTGCCAGCAACCCTGACGAAATGTTGTGCAACGAAAACACTTATGGCTATTATAAATCATGACTCGATACATAAGAAAAACTTCTCCGCACTTGAAAGTTGATCCTCTGTTACTGTGTTAACGGATTAACAAAAGCAATGCGGGGTTGTTCAGTTTGAATAGATCTTGGAGATCATCACATAAAGCAAACGATGACGGGTGAGAAAAATTGATAAAGATATGCCACATGTATGTTGATGTGGTGTTACAAAGGTCCCAAAGGTGTAACCATCACCCACGGTGACTCATCAAAATATTCTCCTAAACGCAGTCATAAGGTTGCGTGGGATGTAGCTATTTAACCGCTATCAGGAGCTATGTACGCAGATGCACGGGACTCTATGGGGGTGAAATTGCGTAAGCCTTATAGAAAACTTGATCATGTATCTTTCAATTCGTAAAATAACGAAACAGGATCAATTTGAATACATTATTTGAAGCCCCACTGTCTAGACTAATATTCAAAGCTAATGGACAGTTCCTTAGTTATCATCTAATTTTTGAAAGACTGGAAATCCAGGACACTTTTTTACGAGTTACGACCGAAATATGTTGAGCATTTTTTTTTCTTCAAAACTTAATTTAAGCAATTGTAAGCCTTTTTAGGGCAAGCAGACTTAAAAAAGTGTTTTCGTCTAGCTACGGGTGGCCAAGATGGAAATCGGATACGAACGTGAAAAGACGTGTCACTGGAAGTTCTTCCGGCGTCGTAGTTTGACAAAAAAAAGTAACGAAGTGAGGTTTGTTGATTAGTTGAAAAGGCTGTTGATTTCATCTTCCCCGGAGGCCTACAGAGATCTCTTGCATGTAGAAGATGCTTCAATTGAGAATTAACCACAACTTTAACCAAACATGATGATACTGTCCCAAATATAACGATAACCCTTCCAACAAGCTCTGATCGCGCAAGCTGGTTCCGTAGAAAAATCAACCCATTTTTTTATAGAAGAAAATAAAGAAATGGTGATCGATATTGATCGGATGGATAAAAATGTTACCTAGAAATTAGCCGTTGGCTAATATCGTAATTTTGCCCTACGAGGCGACCAAGATATTACGAGACTCGGTGAGGCTGGTGTCCGGTTCACCGAACGCAAGGCTTCCGTGTTGACTCAACGAAAAGTTGAGGAAGGGTTAATTTTGATGCACGAATGTAAGTTGGCACCCACATTCACCTTTTTAATTAAAGAACTTTGGCTCAACTGATAGTCGGAATTTCATCGCGCCTATGCTAAACGAAGATTGCTTTTGAAGGTCGCTGTTTCTTTCTTTCTGGTTCTCTGAGCTGAGTTGTTGTGATTGATTACAGTCGCCATATTAAATAGCTTTGTTTTAGTGTGCATCGCAATGTAAGAAATA
>JAHPZR010008435.1:47500-60000 GCA_019787425.1 Platygyra sinensis
GACGCTTTTTCATTGCCTTTGACTGTATTTTATGATAGGGGTCATCCACTAGATTAGCCTTTGCTATTTGGATGATCCCAACTCTCTCCATATTTCATTGTTAATAATTTTTTCCCTTTATTCCTTAGCTGTACTGTGTTTAGTTGCTGCATGTATGTAAGCCTAACCCAGGGCTGGATCTAGGGGGAGGGTGCAGGTGACACTAAGAAGTCTAAGAAATACACATAGAAAGGTTCAAGGTTAAAATTTACCAGCTGTAGATTAAAATATAGGATTCTCGGATTCTTTTGCATGGCTTATTATTGCTTTCGTTACACACTTTTGTTTTGTTTTGCTTACGTAACTATTACTTATTTTTGTACATTTTTAAGTTTTATTATTCATGTTGTGAATGCTGTGTTTAAGTTTCGTTATGCAATCTTTGGAATCACTCTTATTAGACACCACGTTCTCGCTATTGCAGTATTCCATCGCAATAGTTCCTAGCTATGGTTTCTTCAATCGCTACCCTCGTAGGAACGGAAGTGAGTTTTGTTATCTATATAAATGATCTATGCTGACGTCATTGTTTACATCTTTGCTCATTTGCATACGGCTTTGCTTTCAGCAATAAACATGTTAGATACGAATTGACTCCAGGCAGCTAAAGAGCTAGTAAAACTTAATACTTAATGCCGAAAGTTTTTAGTTTTTTGTGTGCAATATTGAAGGAAAAATGTCTTTCAAAAACTGCACAATTTCTGGGTGGCAAAAGCGCTAATTTGCTTATACATTCTTGTGACATTTTGAATTTTTAAACCCATGTTACACAAAAAGTATTTAATACGTCAGGCTCATATTTATTGGCAGAGTTAATCGTACTATGACCTTTCAATATTCAGCACTGATTTATTTGTAGCTCCATCAGAAACTGACTGCTTATGCTAATGAGGCAAATAGTACTAGCTAGTATTGGCTTACATAAGCTTTTGTATTGTTTGCTGTTAGTTCGTACCATAATCACATTCACAACCAGAACTACGACTTTGCATCACAAGTACATCTCTATCTTAGTATCCTAATTCCTAAATTGCTGATTCATCGCTTCTTTTCAATAAACGTCAGCGATTGATTTTTACTGTGACCTGATTTCCGACTTTAATTTGCTTTCTAGTGTTTCAAGCCCCTGGGGTTAAGCCTAGCCTGCGATTACAGCCGCGTCTCATTCGCTTCCGCTACTACGTGCGATACGCGAAGAAACGCGTTTCGCACGTAGTAGCGGAAGCGAATGAGACGCGGCTGTATTCGCAGGCTAGGTTAAGCCCTAGTCTACACGTGGCTTCGCACCAGCTGGAAAGTCAGACTTATCTCCTGGAAAATAAATAAATAAACAAAATATATTTGTATATCATCTTGTCTTTTTTGATGACAGGAGTACAAAAGAAGCTTCGTAGACAATTTGAGCTTACCCATTTTTCGACAAGCAATCAATACCATCGAGTCTACACAGAGTACCCCATCAACCTCCTTGTAGTTTTGTTGTTGTTGTTGTTGTTGTTGTTGTTGTTGTTGTTTTATCGTTAGCTCAGTTGGTAAGAGCGCCAAACTGCTGGGCGGAATGTCGTGGGTTTAACACCCAGACCAGACCGCAAACCATGGTCTTAAAATAAGTATTAAAATCATGGTGCCCGTGTGCTGAACATCTGCTGAACATCTCAGTTTAGATGGTTGCATCATCGGGTTGTGACTTCAAACCTTGGCCCTTGTCTTCGTCCCCCTCACAGGAAATCCTTGAAGGCGGGGTGATAACAGAACCCACGCACTTACCAGAACGTGATTACCTATGTTGAAGTCTGTCCTACTACACGTCTATGGGTTGGGTGGCGCGGACTGGGTAAAGGGAGGATCACCTGTCTGCGCCCATTTTGTGCAGCAACACACCATGCCATGTGGACGAATATCATGAATAATCTTATATTGGAGTTTGCTCAATTTTATTTCTTTAGTTATTTTAAATGATTGGTATTCCACTCTTTCAGGGTGATAGACCCTTAAAATATACCGAACAACTTCCCTTGTAAAAGGTGAATTAATCTACATGACACGAACAAGGGAAAAAAAAAATCTGAGTCCCCAACAGGAATCGAACCCTTGACCTCCCGAACACCGGGTGGGCGCTCTATCCACTGAGCTAAGAGAACTCATGGAGAGCAAGGTGACCCAACGTCTTTGGTGCATTGCTCTGCACCCAAGAAGACTGCCACTTCCTTTTTAATTCCTCTTGCACTACATCTACTATTTCATCTAGGTCGCTTTGAAACCAACGTCTCCCAGCCTCCGTTCCACTGCCATGATTGCAACTGGTGCTAGCTTGCTGCGCAATTTTATGTCTCCTGAATTCGACAGTTCCGCCTGGTCCATACAGAGTCATGATGGTTTACAGGTCATTTCTCAGCAGAAGTACAAAAATTTTTACTCCATTTGGCTGAATGCGAAGTAAATCAAATTAATTTCTGGAGTGCACTAAAGAACCTATGGGGCCCGCTACCGTACGGTTAATCCTAGTGGCTCACGCGAAGGGTGCTTAATTCGGTTTTCTTTATTGCAAAAGCTCACTGATACTTCTCCGAGAATGGAAGGCGTAAGTTACCCTGGTCTAGATATTCAAAACAGGTGGATTAGGCGGGTAGAGGGCGAAGCGCTAAAACGAGAGTTCAGCGACACGGCAACAGTAAAGCGGATTAGCCGGTGCAGCACGGAGCGCGACAACTTAAGTCTAACTGCTGTAAGCCCGCTTTACACTCTGCTGCAGGCCAAGGTTACTCCTGTAGTATTTTAAACGCGAAATGCACATTTGTTACCCCCAGCATTAAAATAACCGGTGCCCATTTATACACCTGGGTGGAGAGAGCTGTTGCGGGAGTACATTATCTTGTCTGAGAACACAACACAAATGTGGCCGGTCAGGCCTCGAACCCCGCGGACCGCTCGATTCGGAGACGAGCCTAACCACCGGGCTTCCACAGACCTGACCTGACTTGGCGTGAAGCGCACTGGTATAGTTAGCCTGACGCCTCACTGGAATTGTGCAAAAGCAAAATGTTGCAAGACGGACTGAAGTGATGGGCAAAGTAAAACTTTTACAAAGGTACGGGTCGTTAAACAAGAACCTATCCAGCAGTCTAAAGCCAATAAAAACACATCATGCTATTTAAATCTTCCTGATACTTGTTTGAGCCAATTACTTTTTGTTGGTGTCTGTTTTAACATTATGATCATGTATCATAGCCACTGGCTACTCTGCGACATCTTGCTCTCAAACTCAGTTCAACGGAAACTTAATTAAGATGCAATTTTTCCGAACGCCACAAAAATCAGTAGTCACACTTTCAAAAATTACTACTTAAATGGACGCATTTCTGTGTCATCTAAAGACAAGAGGTCTCTATACAAGTGCTCCCTTTAGCGAAGCCTGGAGCGGGATCTGAATATTCCATACCTTAAAAGGGCAGTGCCACGAGGATTTTGCCTTTTTAGGTCTATTCTGTGCTAAAATCATTACTTGAGGCTTTCCTCATAAACAAAATCCTTCTGTAAAGCTACGACGAAAATATCAAATGATTTTTGTCAGAGGGCTAACCATAATAAATTTCTTGAGGATTTTTTGAAGACGTAGCATCAAATCTTGAAAAAGTTGGCCAATTTTTTCAGTGAAGTTGCAATCAATTTCCATCCATGCCATCTGTAGCGACAGGCGACAGGAAACAGTTTCAGTACCTTCAAATAGTCTTTAATAACAAAACTAGATCATTACTTTTGGAATTCAATTGATGCGAAGACACCTTCTAGCTTTTTAAAGTTGCCAAATAGTGTGACAATGCCCCTTTAAGCAGCCACTTATAAGCCCGGGTCCCGCTTATAAGCCTTCCCTCGTTTATACTGCTAGCTCAATTATAAGCTCCAACCCATGATGTTTTGAAGTTTAATCTAAACCTTGTAGATGCAAAACGTATTTCTATCAATAATACTGTAGCTCATTTCAAGAATTTTGTCTTTATTAGCTTGGAGCTTTTAAAATCACTAACCACAATAAGCATAAAGGTATTCTTTATTACAAGTACGCATGAATGATATCTAATAAGTTACTGTAAAATAAACTGAAAGACATGCCAGTAAGTTGGCCTGTCGCGAACCTTTATCAAGAAAGACGGGGAAAACCCTAGAGAAAACTTCTCGCTTTTCTTGGTTAGTCTATTGAGTGCCATTCAAACTCCCACATGTATTCTTATCGAGATAGATGCATGGCTTAAAGAATGAACTAATCTTACTGATCATAGTGATAAACATCAAGAATAATCAAGAAACTTGAAGTATATGTAATAATTGCGCTGCCCATAATTTGGTGCAAATCCTGCTACAAAAAAAAGCTAATAAAGATCTAGTGTTCCTGGCATTTGCGCTGGAGAGAGGAAGGTCACGTGAGGAGAAGAGTTTAGCAGTCTCTGATCTTCAGTAGTCAGCATGGGAAAAATACTTCCTTGAATGCCTTATGACTGACAAGTCTAGTTTAAAAACGATGAAGTTCGTTTCTTCCTAACCAACAATTTACAATATCTCATAGTATATAGACTTGTTACTTCTCTCTACCGTACTCTGTAATATATTAATGCATTCAGTTGATTTTGCAGGGTTAATTTATTTGTATTACTGTGGAGACATTACACTGAGGAATTTGCTATTGAGCCATAAATATAGCAGCAATTTGAAAGAACAGAGCAACAGCAAGATTGAACTGTAACCAGGAAGCAGTGTTCGGCAAGATCACTTTCTCCACCTTGACTTTGCCCACGTTGACGCTTGGATCAACCAATACGTTTTTGCCGAATTTCGGAATGCGAAACACGAACTTCGTCTCGTCGTCATCTCTCTCGAGTTTGGGAAATTCATCCGGCATTGCAGTGTAATCGTCATCATCGATTATGACCTGGAAAAATTGCAGTTGTTAATTAATACACGCGACATTCCCATGCACAAGTTTAGCCTAATGTAGATTTGCAAACTGCAATGATCTAATGATCGCTTTCTTGTACTCTTGAGCACTGTAAAACATAGCGTTAAACTTGCCTACAAATCATCCACCTTTTGATGTGAGCGATTACATCGCCGCAGACGAGGAAGTCGTGCCCCTTAGATACTTATTTGCTTGAACTGGCACTCGAAATGTCAGCATTTTACTCCAAACGACTAGCTTCTTCTACGATCCAAGAAATCTTCATCACTTGGGCTTATCAACTTACCCCTCGGTTAAGTAGCATTTCCGACTCCCCGCCCAAGTCATATATTTTGGGACAGTCGTCATCATCGTCATCATCATCATTGTCGTCGTTATCATTTTCATCGTCATCATCCTTATCATCCTTGTCCTTACAGATAGGTTCTTTATCTTCCTTCTCACGGTCATCATCGTCTACTTCTTCCGGTGAACCCTTGCTCTTGACTTTAAGACTAATATCAAGGTATTCTCCCGCTTTGCCACTACTACAGTCTGAGGGCGAATCGTCGCAGAAATCCCATTTGCTTATCTATGATGAGAAAGCAAACAGAAACAATTCAGTTAAATGATTGGTAAGAAACATTCTATCACCAAACGCGTCGTTTCATTACTCTGGTGTCAAATCAATGCATGGGGGTAATTAAAGAATAAAATGACATGGCAGGGTCATGTCAGTATGGCTAAACATGACGTGACGGAACATTGAGCTTCCCTTACCCCCCAAAAAGGCTTTGAAAACAAAAGAAGAGACAAGACCACGGGAGCCATATAAAATACACAAATGTCAATATGTTGTTGTCACTATGTTTTTACATATCATCTGTTACGGACATACGACTAGACAGTGGTCGTTCGAACTAAAGTCAAGTTGTAACTGACACGGATTTTTTACAACATAGTATAAAGATGTTGCTCAGTTCAAGTTCGTAAAAGTGTAAATCTTTACCTTAAACCGCCTAAAACCCCTGCATGAATTCAGCGACCTTAATAATACTAATCCAAATTGTTAAAAGAAACCACTCGACTGAGTGCCAGGATCGCGAAATTGACCTTTCCTTTTCTTTCACTTTCTGATTGAGGCTGCGCTCTTAAACCTGACCGACTTGCTCCAACTCCCTCCAACTCTTAACCCGGGTAATCATGATCACTTCCAATACTGCCATGGAAGTTTGTTATATCTATCTAAAGAAAGACAGGTCTGAGTATAACTACTGACGCCAGAAGCAGACGATTTTTAATTGCTACCTTAATGTTGAACTTGACAGTTCCACTCTGCACAGCAAACGTCTCGTTTCCAAACGTGATTGTCCCAGCTCCACGAAAGAGGTAAACTATGATTTCAAGAGTGGCGTCGGGGTCGGAAAGATATGCTGAGTAGTTCATCTTGATAACAGGGATTCCTTGAAAAGTGGCTTGCCTATCCACGAGGCCAAATGTGAACTTCACGTCGTCAAAAGATTTCACAGAATGCTTGTCATCAACATCATTTCCTTGAGAATCTTTTTCTTCAATTTCATCCAGTTCAAAAGACAATAAGTCCTCATTGTCGTCCCCGAAATCTTCATCGTCATCGTCATCATCATCATCATCTTTGTCGTCGTTGTCGTCATCACTGTCTTGATCATCTTTATCATCTTTGTCGTTATCGTCTTTATCGTCATCTTTGTCACTGTCAGAATCGTCTTTGCTATCTTCTTTATCGTCGTCGTCGTCATCGTCATTTCGGACAATCATGAGTTTACCTGAGCGAGCAAGTATTCTGGCTGAGACATTACTTCCGCGAATTGTTTTCACGTCGTCATTGTCTTTGTCGACTTCGTCGGCAAAACACGCAACCAGAAACAAAGCTGTGAAGTGTAAAATACAAAGTCTTCGTTAAAGATTAACCATGACAACAGCAACTACTGATTATGGAAACTACAGTGAGAAGTATATCAGCGCTGGATTCCACTGATACACAATGACTATCATGTCATCGGTATCATAATAATTATAATGGTGACAAATTCTACCAGGTGAACTTTATTATAATAGAGAAACAAACTAATATATCCATATAAATTAAAACCTGTTAAAATAGACGTCAGGAGGTGATGTGAGGGAACAGGCAAGCATCTGGCAGAGAAAGTTTTCTGTAATACTGGATTACGGGAAAAAGTATGATACCTAATACAGTGTTAAAATTACGTATAAATATCAGGTCAGGAAGGGTTTATTGTGAAAGAAACCCTCGAGTTTATAATCCTCCGTACTTGAAGTTCTCACGTGGGATCATTTCAGTACAAAAGAAAAGTTAAACTGGTCGCTTGTAGTTTACGGTCATCAGCCACCCAACATCAGCAGAATATAGCAAACTGCTATTAATGGAACGCACAGGCAAGAAATAAGCAACCGTGACATCACGATTACTTGAAGACAAGTGCTTAGGGTGTTAGAAATCGTTGAACTTTTAAAGAAGCCAAGCCACTAGCTCTCAACATTTTAGGGAAGGTTGTATCACTGAATGAACTGCAGTGAATTTCATCTCAAATCGCGTGGATACTCGTTATAAAGAGAAAGCGGAGGACCGTTTAGCCTGCGTGAACGGATGTCTGATAAGAAGCCGATATTCCTGGAAGCGTAAGGATGAAATAGATTCTACATTTAGATATCACATGCTGGAATTTATTGATACTGAAGTGTCAGCCGCAATATCTCCACACAAGTGACCTTCATCAATATTGTGGCACATCTGTGACCCATCCTCGTCATTACTGATAATGACTTTAAGGGTGGCAAAGAAAAATTTATTCGATACGACAGTAAAATTTATGAGTTTTTTTTTTTACCCAATCGATTCGAACTGTTGTGAAGAACACAACTGCATAGACGTATGGCACCTCCTTACTTCGCGCATGTGTTGTTTTCATTAAAATTTGCTTTGAATTTAATAAACTTAGTTGTACAGAGTTAAATCGTTTTTAGGTACACTGTGAAAATATTCGAGTATAAAAAACCTATATAGACGTTTATCACACCATGCAATTAGAAACATTTATCTACACCTTGAAGTACTCTGGGCCAAGCTACCAAGTGAGCGAATTAAACTGAAAATATATCATTCTGAAGATTGGAAACAAAAATTGGAAGTTTCGAGCAAATGTCAGCAAACCAGACAACGAGGAAAAAACGCTAACTCGGGTTGTCGCTTCTTTCTCCGTTCCGACTTCTTTGCCGTGGTTTTATACTGTTTAAAAGTCTTCCAGTTGCTTTTGCCTGCGTTGCCAGTCTCCTAATGTCTACTGAACATATTTCGTACCAAAATGAACGCCAGTATGTTGTGTAGCTCAGTGCGAAAACAACGAAAACGAAATGTACTTATCTATATCGAATTTTACGAAGCGATAGCTTTTCGCTGGACAAAATATAATATATTTAATTCTCCGCCGAACCTTTACTATCTTAAACGCAACAAATAAACCTTCGGAGAGAGGCTTGTAGATGAGAACACATTAAAATGTGATCTGCCAGGCTTAATGATCACGTAATTTGCGGTCATGCTTGGAATAAAAACGAACCTAGTTGAGTCAGTTCACTTACCAAAACAGACGAGTACCACACCACCACACAAACGCTGTGCAAACGCCATGACTGTCCTCGCAATGAAAAATGAACAGAGCGATGGGAACACGCCTTATATAACACTAGAAATGACACAACTAATTAATCAATCTTTTTGACGTTTATTCAGCATTTGATATTAGTTCCTAGACCTTTTTAGTTTTCAAGTCATAATGGTAATTTCGTTTCATTAAGAATACTTGTGGACACTTAGATCCCAAAGAGTGTGTTTTATACGGTCTCCAAGCAGATTCGACAAAAACACTTCCGCTATTGTTCAGTATTTTTATCTTTCTTTCTGGGGGTATCTGTGACATATTTAGAAAAAATCTTCTAATATTCTATCTCGATGTAAAATAGAAAATGTGTAACTATTTTACTGTTTAATATTTGCCATCTCAAGGTATTGTATGATCCAGTGCGGTTAAAAGACACCCCTATTTCCATCGCTAATACCTTGAATGAACGGGATAAAAAGGAACAGAAAATAACAACAGAGCCAAACTTTCTCTTTAATTCTCATCGTTGTTCGTGTATTTTGCCTTTCTCGCGTGTTTCATCGAGATGACAAGTTTGAACAAGCACTCGACGTTGCCTGGTAACTGGTCTATTTGGTGTTGTGCTGTGAGAAAAACATTTTCGATTAAAATGTTCTTTGCACGTGAGGTCATCTAAAGTATCTTCACACACATATTGGAGCACTGTTATGAAAAATATTGGAGAAACCTGGGACTGACAAAGAAAACTGAAATATCACAAAAGGTTTACGCTGGCAAAAGTCTTCATTTAAGTTCGTTTTCACTTGAAGGTTTCTTTTGATTGCGTGACGGGTGAATTGGCTGTTATTTGTCTTGCTAAATAAGCCAATATATAGTTTTACTTGGAAACTAACCGTTAGTCACGGTTTAAAACGACGCAGAACACGACTTACATACATAGTTAAAATCCCTGAAGTATTTCTACATGAACTATAATGAAGATTTTCTTTTAAGATTGCAAATAACATTGAAGTAGAATGGAGTAATTTGTTCACGCCTCCATGCTTTCATGACAAAAACAAACTTAACAGTGAGACTCAATTAGTGCGTATAAGTTACGGATTTAATCAAGAATTTTTCTCGGTGAAAAACAAAACTCAATATTCATATTGGTTTCGTCGAAAGTTTTATCTTTAAGCGGATCGTATGTACTTTCATCAGATCGATTATTCAGGTGTTATCAGCTCTGTTTCAATCTTTGACTCGGTTTAATTCTTTCTTCACACTATGAGCCCGCAATGCGTGCCATACAGCCCGATCGAACATTCCAAACGTTATACGTGTGTTTCAATATTGCACACGCATTCCTTACACTAGTAAACAGTCCAGTTGCTATAGGAACGCTATGGTGTTTGTTTGCTGATTTAGCTGTGGTCTGTACCGGACTTATCTAAACATGGTGATGATAACATGGAGCAATAACAGCTTGGTAAGCTATCAAAGACGATCGATTTGAACGTTCTACAACACGAAGTAATTAAACATTTCCATGCTAGCTGTTAAATGAGTAGGATCAAGCAAAAGATGTAGACAAAAATTCAAATGTGCACTTATTTGTGGTCTCGTTATATAACCTTTTTAATTTCGTTTGTCGAAAGAAAAAAGCGTAATAGCAGAGTAACTCTCCCATGTAGCTGCTTATTAAAGAACAGAGCTGTATCCGCAAGCTATTTTTTCTAACCACTAGAGAGTCAACATATTGTTTATTATTACAAAATTTGTTCTTAATTTGTAATGAGTAGAATATAGTTGGGCAACTGATGTGTTATTTCCATCCCTCCCGATATTACTAATCTCTTCCGCTGTTACGTACAGCAATTTCGTTCATGCGAAGTTTTTCTTTTCAGTCGAGATAATCTTTTTGTAACCTCAGCTCAGTATAAAATTAGCACTGAGTATAGCATAGGCCAAGGTAAATGTTGTTTGGGTCCCAATCCATATTCGCGCGTTTTGAGCTGTTGTTGGTTTGGCTATGTTTACCATTATCATGAATATCTCATATGTTTGAATTTCCACTTTCATGGGCTAATTAATTAATTCTGTTCAGGTCATGCCATAAAGAGACCTGTTTTTACAGAAAAAAAAACATGAATCTGATTTTTTTTTTTCAAAAGTAGAATGATTGCAAAGTTAAACACAACAGAAAATACGGGAAAGCGATACGTGACGCCTGCATGCAAGAGTTCGAAAGAGAAGAAGTAGGCTCGATTTCCGCTTCTCTATCTCTCGCGCCCCGGCTGTCTTTGTTCCAAGCCTATATTAGCAGGTAATATTGACTGGACCTGGGCGGCTATATCGAACTTCGTGTGCATGCGCATAGAAACAAGAATTTTCTTTTTTTCGTTTTGATAGCGAGGTTTATACCAGCACGACAGGGTAAAAGCACTTAATTATATGGCCTGTTATTTTCCCCGTACAAATAATTTCGACAATATAATTGAGGAGTTTAAGCCGCCGGGGCAGCACCGAGGACGACCTTAATTTTCTAAAAACAATTCAAGTGATCAAAAGCTTCTTTGTGTTTTTACCCACGAATCTCCGTTTCAAGATGTAGTTTTAACCATTAAGCCATTAAGTTTGCTATCGGATTTTGAACTGACTAAGTAAAGGCAGTATTCATTTGAAAAACTCGGATAATTAATCATCTCAGGTGTTGCCCCAAAGAATAGTGCGATTTCGCGCATTTGTAGAAAACGCACTTTCCAAGCCGGGCATAAGTCAACAAGTTATTGAATATTTTTTGTTTCCTACCAACTTGAACCTATTTCCAGTGGACTTTGAAGGTATTGGGCTCAGTAAGCTCAAGGAACTGAGACTCATTCTTAGCACTTCAGTTAATCACTTGGAATAAGTAGTTCACACAGGTCGCTGGACCGAGTCGGCTGACGTCACATAAGCTAAGAATTTGTCCAAGTTAGTTATTTCAGTTGCCAAAGAAACATTTTACCACTGCAGCCGTTTTATGTTGCTTCTGTCCTTGGTCCGTTCAGAAAGGCTACCCCCAACATGCTCCATACTAACAAAAGATTCTCAAAATGTCTCACAGAATTGCTCAAAGTTGCTCAAAAACATGTAAACGTTGCTAAGAAGTTGCTCCGAATTCTTGAACTGAAGCTGCTTCAAAGTTGTTATGATATTAACTTTAACAAGGTGCCCTATTGCACAATTAAAAAATATATATATTTATAACTATAATCACTTTTCTGACTGATCTTTACTAACAAACTAACTTCTAACTTGCAGAAGCGAGTCACAGCAGTTTTTCATATTAATCAGTGAGGTTAAAGGCAGTCAAGGCCAGACTGCAGGATTTTACTCCGATTAGCCTAAATAACCCTGTCAACGGTTTGTCCTCGAACAGAAATAACACGATACTTAACTTTTTTTAAATAGTCTGTAGTATGCAGTCTGTATTTTACCACTTGTCTATAGTTTTGATTTTATCCTCCGTGTGTATTTTACCTCGGTCTGTAGTCTGCAGTCCACAGTGTGCGTTTTACATTGACCGGTTGAAAACATTTAATTGCTTCTATAACTTATTAGATTTACTGCTTCCCAATGTGATTGAGAGTCGACGTTAGCAGTGATTCATATTTCCAGTGGAAGTGGAAAATATTAGCTTTCGGGGTACCATAATGGTAGTGGAGTTTAGTTTCATCTCGAGCTGTAGAATTTATTGGATAATAAAAAATGTATTTTTGGGCTTCCTATACCTCAGGTACGAGTGAAACACAAAAATATAACAAGCTGTTTCGTGGTTTGAAACTGTTGTTTATTGTCTGGGTTTTAGAAGCTGACCCCGGATTATTTAAGAATTGAGAACATATCCG